>JBBBDQ010001337.1:2472500-2502500 GCA_037127315.1 Ascarosepion bandense
CTCGAGAACGTATCTTAATGTAAACAAACGAAACTGAAGACAATATTACGAAATTATACGAAAATTTACGAAATTGAAATTCAGCGTCATATTTATTATTAAAAAAAAAACAGGCTATCACTCTAATATGAGTATCCATTAAAATAATGCTCAAACATATAAATTTGAAATAAATATGTCGGTTAATATCAATTTCGTAAATTTCCGTATAATTTCGTAATATATATATATATATATATATATATATATAGTGTTGTGTTATGATAATGTTTAGCACCAAGATCATTGTTTCGAAGTCGGCATGAACCTTCATACATAAAGTAAACAATTTTGTACATTAATCATATATATATATATATATATATATATATATATATATATATATATATATATATATATGTATATATAATTTGGCCCGTGTCATAAAAATGACTGCAAATTATTGAAATTGATATGCCGTCTAAAATGATGTCAACATGTAGTGATGTACCTATTATCTTACTTTAAGACATAAAAAACAAAAACAAAATAATCTAAATCGATGAGCGTGATATATATATATATATATATATATATATATAATATTTGTGTTAAATTGCTATGATTTTTTAAGATCGTGATAATGATGAAAGAAAACTTTCCGTATATTATGTTTTGTACGAATTTACTAATGTTGCAAGGGAACATGAGAAACTACCTCAACCACTGTCAAGACAATATATATATTGCAATTTTGTTATTAAAAGTGATATGTCTAGAAACCAGGCCATTCTGCTTCTTTTCGCGACCTCGATCTTAAAACTCTATATTTAATTCTTATTTTTGACTGAACAATATTGACACATCTAAAGTATTTTCTCTCACTAATACTCCCTAATTTTCTAAATAAACCATTAATGCATCTTATATTTACAAAATTAATCATTTTCACTATTTATTTTAACATATAACCTGCAGAAGAACAGTATAGTTTGGAAATATGAACATTTTTGTTTAGTAATATAATGCTTTTATAAACCATTGTAATGACAAAAGTACAATATTAAGCTCTATGCTTTATGGAGTCCGCTTTATAAAAGTATATGCTTTAACAGTGTGTTTTAATCTACGTGTTCTTTCACGTTTTATAATATATATATATATATGTATATACAATATTTACGCTCTCACACCCTGATTGAGCACTCTGGAAGAATGGTAGACTTTGAAAAACAGTAGCTACTCTGGCGTGTACGCATCGCTCATTCAGTAAAATGAATTAGAGCAGTCTGGCTATTGGGCGCGTATAATGATAATATATGCGCTAAAAAGTCAGCCTTCTTCCACCGAACGCCCATAGCCCAGAGTTAGAATCGCCGACTGAGGACAATTTGGTCGGGTTTCAATCCTGGGTTAAAAAAGCAATTGGAGTCTAACCGTACTGATGAGCTATGATACAGCGAAACAGATCTGTCTATATAGTTTTTTTTAAAATGCTATAGATAGATCTATAGATAAATCTAAAATACTGCGATTTATTTAATCTATACAGGCAAATTATACGAATAGAACTGAAGATCCGACGGGATTTAACGGCATGAACAATATAAACTACGTGGACGACACTGAGTTGATGACGGGGCCCGGAAAGGAAACCGAACTTAATTAAATCAGTAAGGGAAGTAAGAAGAAAGGAACTGTGGAGAGTAAGATGAGAGAATCGATTTGATATCAGCAAAATTAGATGTGAGCTATGTGCAGTTGAGACATTAAAATCAAAGGAGTAAAAAATGTCAATAATCTGCGCGGCGTAGAAACAGGCGACGGCAAATATGACAGACATTCGAAAACAAGAAGTAGCACTCAAGATAAACGTTTCTAAAACAGGCATACTTCAATGTATTAAAATGTCCTTCATCTTGCAATTCTTTTTTATCTCCTCAGGTTCTTGAAATATGTTATCCTTTCCAAAACCTCATCATTGCTCACATGCTTGATCCATGATATTCGCAGCATCCTTCTGTAGAACCACATTTCAGCTGCTTCAAGTTTTTCCTTCATCTTCGAAGATATTGTCTAACATTCACTGCCATATTGAAGAACCGACATCACATAGCAATCAAGTAATCTCTTTTTTGTTTCTAGCGAAATTATCCTGTTTCTTAATACTTTACTCAACTTCTAGAATGCTTCCTTAGCCATGCCAATTCGCCTTTGGATCTCTGTGTCACACTTTCCGTCTTCTGTTAGAACACTTCCCAAGTATTTAAATTTTTGTACCTGCTTGATTTTAGTATCCTCCACCTGTATTTGGCATTTTGGGCTGCCCTTTTTGCTGATGATCATGCATTCGGTTTTGTTGCAGTTTATTTGTAGTCCTTCCTTGTCACTCTCTTCAGCTGCTTTCCGTAGAAGGTAGTTTCCTTAAATCGTTGGAAAACAGCAGGGATACTTACATCACTAAACCCGATGAAGGCTCAAGAGAAGTTATTTATAGTCAGGACTATATCGATAAAATGGAAGTAATTTTGCCTGATTCCTCAAAATTTTTGACGATTGATCTTGCAAATACTTCTGGCAATACCAATAAAATAGAGGCAAAAATACAGAGATGGTTACGCTCTATAAATGAGTAACCATATTTCCAAGACTGTACAACGGCAGAGGGAAACAAGACTTGTAACCCTGGGTACTTAAGAACTCGGATGAATTGTTTTTTTTTTTAATCATTTCACCCCGAGCAAGGCGGAAAACGCCACTGATGTGCAGGGGGCTACATAAATGTAAAAAGATTAATTAGAAAAGAATGAGGAGTACAAACTAGTTAAAAAGGAACAATAGAAAGCTGAGAAAGCAGGTGCGATGACAGATACATAGGTGGAGAGAAAGGGACGGTTATACAGGGGAGGGGTGAGAGCTAGAGTCCAGTGGTTAGTAGATGAGTATTGACTTTGCATTTAAATTTCTGGAGGTTGTAGCCGTCAGGAAAGCAAGAATACGGGAGCGAGTTCCACAGGCTGAAGTGCGAGAGAAGAAGCTGCAGGAGTAGAATTATCGTCTGCATTTGGCTAACCTGACTGTGAATGGGTGGGACCCAGTTGCCAGTCTGGTTGCACGAATAAACACCTGTTGAGGAGGCATCAGTGACTTAATCTTTATTTTTCTTCAATCTACTAACCCCTCTTTGGTAGTAAACAAATTCTATTTTCTTCACCCAAATGATTGTCTCCTCCTCTTCATTTACTCCCACTCTTCCGGTATTAATATATTTGGGAGTGACTTGCATTGAATTTCCATACATGTGCATGAAGAAACCTAACGATTGAAACCCGATTTGCATAGTCAGTCAGTTATGTGCCATACGTGATACATGCTTGGGAGGTCATGTCTTGAAAGAGACATGACTGACTGAGTAGATTATCCCGCAGTCGGTTGCCATTACTTTCTGCTGTAGACTGATTGACAGCCAAGGCTATAGAACCCAATCTATTCTATTATTTAACCCATAACTGGAGAGATTTGCTTAAATCTGTAAATTTATACAAATTTATATATATATATACTAGCAGTATAACCCGGCGTTGCTCGGGTGTAATGAAAGCTTTAAAACTAATCCATGATCCTGGAGCTCAGACTCAGCCTAAAGAATATTTGTGTGAAGTTTGGTGAGAATCGGATAAAAATTGTGGATTTGTATAAAGGACATACAGGCAGATAAACAAACACACACACAAACATCTTGCCTTTTATATATATATATATTATCAATTTTCTGCACTATTGTAAGAACTGCAACCTTGAAACTTCTGAATATCGTTTCTTATGTCTTTGTCTATGAGTGTATCAAATTTGATTAAAATCAGACCACTCCTTCTATAACACGATTTTTTCGATTATCGATTTTCGATATTTATTGGGGGTGCCTTGACACAAAACCTAGCTAAAAACACTCGCAGACGCTTATAGTACAACTGTGTAAATTTTCAAGAAAATCAGTTCAGCCGTTTCGCTGTCTATAAGTAACGAACACATACACACACAGACGCACACACAGACAAAGTTCCATTTACAAATAAGTTTATATATATATATATATTATATGTTACATAATAAAAATGTAAGCATTCATGCAAATAATAGATACAGGTGATGAATGCTCGTATATGTATTTTATATAACCAGAAATATTAGTTTTAATATCTGGCTAGAAATATGCGTGTGTGTCAGCGCGTGCGCGCGCCGTCTACGGAAGGTCCACGAATCTGCAGCCGCGTGCTGAGTACGAAGATGAATGACGACGAATGTTTAATTTCCGATGTTTGATTAGTGTTGCCCTCGTTTCTACACAGGAAATTCATTCAGCTATAGATGAAGATGATGATACTGATATTTCTCTTTCTTTCTCTCTCTCGCTTTCGTTCTTTCTTTCTTTCTTCCTTTTTTTTTTACTCTTTCTATCTCTCTTTTCTATTTCCCTCACCCCCTCTTTTTCTCGTTTTTAGAAATGAAATACGATAAAGAAAAAGGTCAATTGAAGAAATATTTATAATATGCAGTTATGAAAGATTTAATAAGCACACGAATGTCCGTAGAGTTTTAGGTTGTGCTGAAAGAATGAAAGCGAAAAAAATGAAAATCAGTTGAATCGGAATGAATAAACTAAAATAAAAGAAAGAAGAAGCAAGAAGAAAGAAAAGAATGATGGAAATAAGAAAAATATTTAAAGAAAAAGAAAAGAATGAAAATAAATTGAAAAGTAATGAACGAAACAAAAGAAATAAAAAACAGAAATGAATAAAATAAATAGAGAAAGAAATGAATAGTAGAAAGAAAGAAAGAAAGAAAGAACGAAAGAAAGAAAGAAAAAAGAAAGACAGAAAGAAAGAAGGAAAAGAAAATATACTGAAAATATCTATATCTATAAAATTGACGCGGGTGGACGTTGTGTAAGTATTTGTTTGTTTGATAGATTCGACTTAGCGCCTGCATTTTGCCAAAATTAAGAGTAAAAAAATATATGTTGTGACCTCACAAAGTCAGGGATCAGTTTATGTATTGATTATAGTATAGAATCGATCAGCCCACTTCATATTATCTATATAAATATAAATTACCCCTCCTCTCCCACCCTAAAGAAACATTCTACATTGTTATCTATATCTACAAAAGTGACGAGGGAGGACGTTGTGTAAGTATTTGCTATGTAAATTTATCATATAGGTTGTATTCTTATTATTCCTTAAACTACCCGAGTGAAACCAGGCTAATCTATATCTATAAAAGTGACGAGGGTAGACGTTGTGTAAGTATTTGCTATGTAAATTCATCATATGATTTTTTTATTCTTATTATTCCTTAAACTACCCGAGTGAAACCGGGCTAATCTATATCTATAAAAGTGACGAGGGTAGACGTTGTGTAAGTATTTGCTATGCAAATTCATCATATGATTTTTTTATTCTTATTATTCCTTAAACTACCCGAGTGAAACCGGGCTAATCTATATCTATAAAAGTGACGAGGGAAGACGTTGTGTAAGTTATTTGCTATGTAAATTCATTATATGTTTTTTATTATCATTCCTTAAACTACCCGATTAAAAAACCGAGCTAATCTATATCTATAAAAGTGACCAGGGAAGACGTTGTGTAAGTTATTTGCTATGTAAATTCATTATATGTTTTTTATTATTATTCCTTAAACTACCCGATTAAAAAACCGGTCTAAACTGCTAGTATAACTATAAAATGAAGTAAAAGTAGAATAAGAGAAACAAAGAAAACTGAAAGAAAATAATGAAAATAAATTTGATAATATACTAAAAGCAAAAACAAAGAGTGGAATAAAAAACACGAAGAAAGAAAACTATAAGATATTCAACTGAAAAATAAACGAAGACAGGACGAAAAAAAAAGTAGAAAGAAGGAATGAATGAAATAAGAAAAGATAACTGAAAGAAAAGAATGAAAATTTGGAAATGAATGGATTCAAAGGAAAGAAAGAAGAGAATTAAATAAAAATAAAGAAAGAAAGAAAAAAGAAAAAAAGCGCAAAAAAAAAATAAAAGATAGGGAGGAAATCGGATGAATTAAGAATTTGTTGAGTAGAAATGGAAGGTTTCATTAAATGATAGTGAACTTTCACAGGCAGGTATAATTTAATTTGTCCAGCGTTATATAAACAGCTGAGTGACCAGGGGCCAAGGGTGTTTGTGTATCTGCCTCTCGTTTCTGCAAGAATAAATTAATTCCGAATTACTACTACCGCTCTGGTTACTTTACATGGGGTTAAGAACAGGATCTGGTGAATACATGAACTTCTTCTTCTTCTTTTTCTTCTTCTTCTTCTTCTTCTTCTTCTTCTTCTTCTTCTTCTATCTGCCTTATTCTTTCAGGGCGTAGGCGATCATGACTTTCCACGTCTCCCTATTCCTGGTTGATTTTAGCACGCTCTTTATCCTGTTACACCACGCAACACCCGTTCTGTCATCCACCTGCTCAGGCCCTTCAAATATGTTATCCGCTGCTTTCCTCTGTCTCTTTTTCCCTCTATCTGGCCTGTTAGTATCAGGTTCTCCAAGCTCTCCTTCCTCATTGCATGTCCCAGGAACTTCAGCTGTCTCTTCCTGATGCTCAGTATTAATTTCTTTTTCGTTTCCATACTTTCCAAAACCTAATCATTGCTCACATGATATCCCCGGTCCATGATATCCCCAGCATCCTTCTGTAGAACCACATTTCACCTGTTTCAAGTTTTTCTTTCATCTTTGAAGATATTGTCTAACATTCACTGCCATATTGAAGAATCGACATCACATAGCAATCTAGTACTCTCTTCTTTGTTTCTAGCAAAATTGTTCTGTTTCTTAATACCTTACTCAACTTCTAGAATGCTTCCTTCGCCATGCCAATTCGCCTTCGGATCTCTGTGTCGTACCTTCCGTAAAAGATCCTGTTGGTAAGAAGCTCCTGGGTGGAGGGAGTGAGAGTGGAGAAGTATATTAATTAAAACAACAGCATGATCGGCGTTATCGAGAAGGCAAACCTGCGAGACTTGAGATGTGTGTGTGTGTGTGTGTGTGTGTGTGTGTGTGGCAAAAAAGCCCTTAAAATGCTACTCAGTGAAACCGGTAAAATAAAACAGTTATAAAATTTTATTCTGAAAATCTAGATGTATCCAAAAATTATAAAGAAATATATACAACATCAGGGACATTTTTCTTTAGAAAGCTACATTTGTAGGATGTGCGTTGTGGCGCAGTGGATATCGGTTTTGAACGAGAACTCGGGGAACCGAGTTCGAATTCCAGTTGAATTCCTTGCATTCACTTACGCGCAAAGGTATTAATCCATCTCTTCCCTCCAGTTATGGGTTAAATAATAGGACAGATTGGGTTCTATAGCCTTGGTCGGCAACCAGTCTACCGCAGAAAGCAATGGCAACCTCCTGCGGGATAATCTTCTGCCCAGTCAGTCATGTCTCTTTCGAGACATGATCGCCCAAGCGTGTATCGCGCATGGCACTTAACTGACTGACTGACATTTGTACAGAACTTTCAACATATATATCACCACCAGAGAATCTATCCAATTCCAGCAATAATTAAATTTTTGACCATTGTAAAATTAAATAAATTAATTCTTTAAAAAAACACTTTCCGGATACTTAAATTTTTTGAAACCATCTTATAAATCTCTCCCAAACCCCGCTCCGCCATCAATTTGCTTATCAAATATGTCTTGCACTGCTTTCTCCTGTTTCTTTTTTGTTCAATCCGTCTTGTGAGTATTAGATTCTCCAGGCTCTCTTTTCTCATTACGTGTCCCAGGAATCTCAGTTGTCTCTTCCTGATGTAAAGAATGAGTTTTCTTCTCGTTTGAAACCTCTACAACCCCTCATCGTTGCACACGTGATACGTTTATGGTATCCTCAACATCCTTCTGTAAAACAACATTTCTACTCCCTCTAACGTCGCCTTCATCCTTGAGGAGATCGTCTAACATTCACTGCCATAGAAAAGGGTTGATATCACATAACCTTTATTTCCTTTATTTCTAACTAGCAGCGTTGCTCGGCTGTAATGAAATCTTTAAAACTAATCCATGGTCCTGGAGCTCAGACTCTTTGGACGTTGGCACGAAAGACTAAAAAGCAATAGTTGTTTTCCAGTTAAAGCGAAACCGTAGACTGAAAGAAAAATGAATGGATGTAAGTCAAATTTTGATTTTCTGGTATCGATATCAAATTAGTTTTTTCGTCGTAAACTGAATTTTGAAGGCCAAATAAGTCCTCTGAGTAAATGGTATCATGGCTGAGACTAAGAACTACAATTATACCTACTTGGAGCCAAATCCGAAGCAAAAACTAAAATAAAAGGGCTGAAAAAGAAAACAGACATACACGCAGATAAACAGACACACATACAAACATCTTGCCCTTTATATATATATATATATATATATATATATATATATGTGTGTGTGTGTGTGTGTGTGTGTGTGTGTGTGTGTATTATCCATTTTATGCACAATTGTAAGAACTGCAACCATGAAACTTCTGAATATCGTTTCTTATGTCTTTTTCTATGAATGTATCAAATTTGATTAAAATCGAACTACTCCTTCTATAACCCGATTTTTTCGATTTTCGATATTTATCGGGGGTACCTCGACACAAAATCTAGCTGAGAACACTCGCAGATGCTTATAGTACAACTGTATAAATTTTCAAGAAAATCGGTTCAACCGTTTTGGAGTCTATAGGTAACGTACACACACATACACACACACGCAGACAAAGTTCCATTTATAAATAAGTTTTGATGACATTTTCCTGTCTCTCAGTACTCTAGTAAGCTTTTGAAATACATCCTTGACCATGCCAATGCGTTTTCGGATCTCAACATCGCACTTTCCATCCTCTGTCAGAATGCTTCCCAGGTAATTAAATTTCTTTACTTGTTTTATTTCAGTTTCTCCAACCTTAGTTGGCATTTTGGGGTTTTCTTTTTTGCGGATGACCATATATTCAGATTCTTTACAGTTTATGTTTAGTACTTTCTTCTCGCTTTCTCTTGTTTTACGGAGAAAGAAGTTTTTGTCACACATCCGATACATTGTAGCAAAAGGGCTTGTACAAGGAAGTTCACCGGCACACCTTTCATTCCACACGTCAGGCCGAAGGTGAAGGAATAATTTATTTTTTAGCAAGTTTTTAACTAAGTTAAAACTTAGTAAAAAAATTTTTTTATATATAACTGTGACGTTAGCATCCCTGTAGGTTAAAAAAAATGTAAACCTACAAAGGGCGGAAGAACTCTCATGGAGTCAACGGCCAGCTAACTAGATGTGATGTCTCAATAAACCATCGTGGAAATGTTCTTCAATACGGCAGCGAATGCTGGACAATATCATCGAAAATGAGGACAAAACTGGAAGCAGCGGAAATGTGGTTCTACAGAAGGATGCTGCGGATATCGTGGACTGAGCATGTAAGCAACGATGTGGTGTTAGAAAGAGGAAATGGATACTGAGCATCAGGAAGAGACAACTGAAGTTCCTGAGACAAGCAATGAGGAAGGAGAGCCTGGAGAACCTGATACTGACTGGCCAGATAGAAGGAAAGAGAGACAGAGGAAGGCAGCGGATAACATATTTGCAGGGCCTGATCAGGTGGTTGACGGAACGGGGGTTGACAGGAGTAACGGGAGCAAACATACTAGGAGCCACAAGGGATAGGGAGACGTGGAGAACCATGATCGCCTACGTCCTGAAAGGACAGGGCACATAGAAGAAGAAGAAGAAGAAGAATAGCCAAATTTTACTCGTTCACAGTTAAGAGTCTCAATGAAGAAGGGTGCGGTCAAGGAGTCACTACTGGTGAGACATGATACTTGGTAGATAATTGCAGGACTCGCCAACAAGGAGCACCAGAGTAGAGTTTTGGACGAGGCTGCAAACCTCATCACACTTGAGCAAAACTTCGACCGACACGTCAGCTTGGAAACGATGGACAATCATCTGCACGATTGCTAAATGATCAAATTCATTCTTCCTGAAGATATCTGGTTCCCAACGCTGCACGCTTCGTCAACCACGAATAATTAATGTACCCGATTCTTCGCCGAATAATAATCCATAATTGAGTTGTGCGAAAACATTGCATCCAGCTGGATCAATTAGTAAGCGCGGCTTCCAACAGAAAAAGTGGTATATCATAATTGCGGGATTAGGGGTTACGTAAAAAACCATGCCAGAAATCTCCTAAATTGAAATTGGAAACTCGAACAGGTGCAAAACATGGCGTGATTGCCTCATCTACTGAATTAATCTAAAAGATTTTCTCCATCAGCGTCATCTGCTAGGCTGGAAAATCACAGTGGAACCGTAAAATCGCTGAACGCGGGAGATATGACCTATGGTGTATGTTTTAAGCAACACATCTGGTTTTTACTTATCAGAATCTGCGTTTTAGGACCTACATCTGTTGACATCTGATTTCCTAGCTTAGACATCAACTCGTTGAATGGCGCAAAGGGAAATGCCCTGTGCGCATGCCTACGCAGAAAACCCATTTCAGAGATGCTAGTATCCTTTCGTTCCTTCCGACGGAAACCAGTTGTCACCATCTGGAACAATGGATAAGTCCAGCGCATTTAATACATGCTCACACCAACCAAATAATGACATGACAGCAATTGGAAATTATCTTCGTTCTTGATGCGACGCCATCAGCGGTCCACATAACAATACATGTCCATCACCATTAGAAGAACAAAGTCAAATAAGATATTGATCGAGGCACTGGGTATAAGTGAACCGCTGCCAGTGAACAATCCTACAACCTAGTGTTTAAGGATGGTAATTGCACCCAAAAAAGACGGTTGCTTCAAACGCACGGTGAACGTATCATAATTGAACACTGCCTCCATTAGGAAAACACATCAGATCCCGTTCCCATTTAATCAGGTCTCCATTGTTCCGGTTCAGATAAGGAAAACAGTTCTTCTGATTAAAACAACTATCACAGCTTACTGTTTTCCCCAGCCGCACAAGATGCCACTACATTTATCGCTGTACGGCCCACTTTTGGGAATGACTGCACTCGAAAAACCGAAAATATTATTGAAACAAAACGCTTGACAACTTTTTTGGGGAGTCAAAGTGAGTAATCTTACGGAAATTTGAGGAATCGGTTAATTTGTTTTTCTAAAACACTTAAATTGCTCAGACAGAGCGAACCAAAATTGCAGTGATGGACACTGGAAAATCATTTTGGTGGATTTTGCTTCGTCAACACCGCAGAATTTCGCTATGCTCCAGTCAAAAATGGGTCTTGTTTCTGGACTAGAATCATGCCAGATGTTTATATTGTGATGCTAAAATTTGCTAGTGGCGATTGACCATCAACCACTTATGAAAAGCTTTTTTTTCTAGATTGGGCCTCAGAAAGAATTCTTTCTGGAGGCTAAACGTAAAGATGTCTTCATTACCTCGTCTCTGGTATCTAAGTTAACATCAAAACTTGACCCCCATAAGACGAGCAGAGTTGATGGAATCCTGGTCATTGTTCTTAAGAAATGTGCCCCTGAACTCTCCTCTGTCCTCTCTAAACTCTATAATTACTGCTTTTCTGCTTCGTACTTTTCTACATGCTAGAAGTTCTCTTCTGTGGTTGCTGTATTTAAGAAATCGGGCAAACCCTCAGACCCATCTAACTATCGCTCTCTCAGCCTCCTACCAATTTTCGGAAAAGTGTTCGAGTCCATTATCAATGCTGAAATGGTTCAACATCTTACTTCCCATAATCTATTCTCAGACAGGCAGTACGGCTTCCGCTTCGCCAGGTCCACGGCCGATATGCCAACGACCATCACAGAGTACATATACCAGGCCCTTGATGAGTCTGGTGAAGCTCTTGCTGTTGCCCTGGATATCTCCAAAGCTTTTGATAAGTTTTGGCATGCTGGCCTTTTACGCGGTTACGAGGTTATAGTATCACCGGACGCTTGCTTTGATCTGATTCAATCTTTCATATCTAACCACATTGAATGGGCAAGACTCCACATCTTACTGCACAAACGCTGGTCTTCCCCAGAGATCTATCTTAGGCCCGACGATCTTCCCGATTTTCATAAATGATCTCCCAGACGTCCCATGTAGGCATCTACGCAGACGACACCCAAATTTACTCCCGCATCAGTAAGAAATCCGGCGAGGCTGACAAACATAACTTCGCTGCAGATCTTGAGAGGGATTACACTCAGTGTTGAACTGGGAAAAGAATTGGCTTGTAAATTTCAATGCTTTTTAAAACGAAACTACTAATCAGTCAGTCATAACAGGCAACCAGACTGGCAACAGGGTCCCACCCATTCACAGTCCCACCTATTTACAGTTAGATCAACCAAATACAGCCGACAATTCTACTCCATCAGCTTCTTTTCTCGCACTTCTAGACTGTGGAACGCGCTTCCATATTCTTGATTTCCCAGCAGCTATAACCACCAAGAATTTAAATGTAATGCCAATACCTATCTCTTATCCACTTGACCCCAGTGCTTTCTACACCATCCTGTATATATTTTCCTTTCTCTCTGCCTTTGCCACTGTCGTCACACCTGTATTCCTATCCTCATCTTGCCCTTTCTCTGACACCTCCTGTAACTGGTTCGTCTTTCTCTTTGTTCTCCTCCTGTCTAACCTTTTACTCTTATGTAGCCCCCAGCGCGTTAACGCCTTGCTTGGGGTGAAACAATTAAAAAAGTATTCAAGGGACACGGGCTAATGTGTAAATTCAGCATTAAATATCGCCCTGGAAAACTTAATGCTGCACTCGACTGTGACTCCAGGTACCCAACATGGATCTAATCAGAGGACTCGAAAGAACGTTCCCCAAAATAATCTGCCCATATATTAGGTTGTCCGAAAAAATCATGCTGATTTCTAATAATCCATGCTTCAACACATTAGAACACGTCAAATTTATCGGCAGATATAATATGGTCATATTTAGAGTACACCTCACACTATCTCTTGAGAAAGAAAGTTTAGAATTACTTAATTCGTGTCAAGTTTGCATCCCTATAAAACGGGAAGATTATAAGCTTCATTTTAGATATTGTTTGTATTATCGTAAAGGCAAAAAATGCCTCGCAAGCAACAGCAAAAATATATATGTGCTGTGTATAATGAAGTTGCTTTAGCTAACAGAAATGTACGGAAGTTGTTCGCTAAGTTTAAAGTTGGTGATTGTAGCCATATTGATTGTGGGTCCTGAGCATGACGGTAAACTGCATCCGGCAGCAAAGCCTCTGGTTAGGGGGTTGTAAGAAGCATGGAAGCACCTCCGAATTGCTCTTGTTCTCAGCTCCACCCTGAACCGGAGTGGTAGCACCTGTTAGGGTCTCCGCTATGGGCAAATAGTTAACTCTCCAAACTGGGGTCAAAACACTATGAATGTATAAAAGGAGACTTTTATAGAAAAATAAACATTTTTGAAGAAAAAATATTACCATCAAAACATATTTGAAGAAAAAATTATTGCCAAAATACCTTTTTGAATGAAAAACATTATTCTCAACAAAACATTTCTGAAGACAAAATTAAAAGACATCTATTTCTAAAATAAAAAAAAGTTTTTCATTAAAATCTGACTAAACCAACCTTCTCACTATAACTGTACATTAAAACCTTACCTTTTTGGCATTAAATAACCCAGAGAGATTGATATATTGTTACACAAAACTCAAATTCAAAAATGTAGTCATATTGAATAAGAAAGTTCAGGCAGACCCTCACTAAAGATAACGACCAAATCAACACATTGATTAAGAATAAACCACATTATACAACACGGGAATTATCAGAAACAATACATTTAGCACAATTTATCATCTGTGAGCATTTAGTGAAGCTTCGACACTCAAATGGCTACGATGTTTTGGTACCACATGAGCTAATTAAAAAAGAAATGTGTTGAATCGCATTTCTATCTGTGGTTTTTTGTATAAATGCAATAAAAATGTAACCGTTTGAATCGAAGTAAAATGTAATGCATCTTTTTTAATGAGAAATGTATCGTTTACAACAATTTTCAACAACAAATGTTGTGAGATAAGTGACATGAGCCAAGTTTAACCATCGAAAAAGCTTGTCTTCAGCATAAAAAAGTCAAGTTGTGTATCTGGTGGGACTGGAAAGGAATCTTGAACTATTAGCTTCTGTCAAGTAAACAGTCAATTGAATCTAAAAAGTATTGCACGTGAATGTACGACGTAAAGGCAACAGTTGACGAAAAAGGTCCAAAATTAGCAAACAATTAAGATTTTGTTTTCCATAAGGATAAAGCAATACTTCATATTTCTTTGGTAACCCAGAAAAAGTTGTTGCAGCTTGGCAGAGATATGTTACCTAATCCGCCATATTCACCAGTCAATTGCTTCTTCGGATTATTATTCATTAAGGTCCTTGCAAAGTCATCTCAACGGTAAAGAATTTGGGTGGCATAAAAAAACATCACCTTCATGGGTTCTTTGCTGAGAATTTTATTCTGGGAGAAAACGGATTCTTTAAATTGAAAGAAGAATTGCGAAAATTTGTGCAACAAAATGGTTCATATTTAATTGAATAAATTTTTAATGGCATAATTTTGTTTTGTGTTTTAATTTTATTTAAATGTCGGTATACGAGCATGATCCCTGACTGAGGGCTATCACATGGGATAGGATTGTTGCCACGAAAGCCATTGATGGACAATGTCAGAGTCTGTCAGACTATATACGGACTGGCTTTCCCAAATCACGCTATGATATCCCGTCGGTGATCTCTCGGTTTTGGCCCATGCGCGAGGGATGGTACTGCGTCCAAGAGTATAAAATACTTATACCTCGACAACTTCGTTCTGAAATACTTGGGTTCCTACATTCAGCGCACTAGGGTGTAAATGGTACGCTAGAAAATGTGATACGTCGCATTTGGCTTGGCTCGGATGCCAGCGTCCGGTAGATTAGAGCCAAATGCTGATATTTGACTCTATTACCCGGTGACAGTCTAAGGGGCCTGAATTTCTAACCCTGAAATTCCATTCAAAGAAATTATGATTAGCCTTTTGGACCTACACAGTAGAAATTATGTTATATACGTAGGTTGATAAACTAGTTGGGTTGGAGTGGCCCTAATATAACATGGGGAGACTAGGACAGTATGCAACACCCTGGGAACTTGGTTCTGAACATATTGTGCACCTAAAGAACTTTCTTCCGATGGGTTACCACCTTTTGATTCTTAAGAATAAAACTCGTCCCTTAATAATTTGGTGATACAGAAACGTACTTCCTCAGCTAACCACCAACAAAGCTATGACCGAGCAGAATTGGCCGTCAAAACAGCTAAGTGTATACTCGCAGACAACACGGACAGCTGTAGTCGGCTGTGTCATGATCATGCAGTCGTGATCTGCTGAGCCACCGGCTCTTGGTATCTTGCTATGATGATGGCAAAGACCACCTCCCTGTCCTATGGAACAAATATCAGAAATTGGTTAAGTGAGCGGAGCAGCAATGGCTAAAGGCCACATGCGCAACGATAACGTTTACAACGAAGATTATCGCTCACTTTGGGAATTACAAATTGCCGATTCTGTTTAAATCCAGCATCAAGGTGGCCCTTACACTTCTGGGTGTACGAAAACAGAGAGATAGTCCGTGACCGGCAGTACCGTGTGCGAGTGAATGGAAACAGTCTGGTAACTTTATGAAACCATCGCTTCCTCCGTAAGAACACCCAGTTATTGACGTCCCACATCAATCTATCCAGCAAGACCATCAACCTCATTAAACACCGAATTACAACTGGTTCGAGGTTGCAACAACAAAAATAGATTAAACACACATCTAGGCCACAACCTGGAGTCACTCTCTCACCGGCGTGACGTGGCTTCCCGGGGCCTCTTCTATGAATACTTTCACGGCTTCTGTTCCGATGAACTTAGATCACTGGTGCAACCCTAGGAAAGAAATTGGAAGATCATATTGGAGGTTTTTAGTAGAAGGTTTTCGTATTAAAGGACGAGATTTATTTGTTAATTTTTCCCGTTAGATGATATATATCTATTTATTATGTTTATTATCGAGTTTATTCGCCTGGTCTGTGGTTACTGTACAAAATGTTCCTAAAGTCTAGACACATAGACAAAAAAGCATATTTTTATGAAACGAAAATTCCAAGAGCATATTTTTTTTCAGTTGGAATATTAACAGAGAATATCTTTAATATGATTTCCATCATTTGTATTGTAAAGGTCGATGCGCTTTACAAGATTCCCGTGAACTCAATGCAATAACTCCACCTTGCCGTCAATTTTACCACATTCACTCATTTATGCCTTCATTCAAGTGTGTTGCACTTCTGTTTTTTATAGAGTACACCTTCCCCTTTAGCATACGCCAAAAAAAGAAGAATGTCTAATCTGTGTAGTTAAAAGAAATATATTAAATGAGATTTCCTATGTGTCCAGACTTTATGGGACATCCTGTATAGATGGTTTCAGTATGATAATTTAATAGATTTTTGACATTATCTTTTTTATGAACACGGTCACAGTGTGCTGACAGTGTTTCGAAAATAAGATATTCTCATAATTATACACTACCGGCTATAATTACTAGGCCACCTCAGTGTTTTAAAAAAATATGTATTTCATACTATTTTTTAGTATTTATTGCCAAGTGAATCATTTGTGCGTAAGTGAATGCAAGGAATTCAACTGGTGCCAAGTTCAAATTTTAGTTGATTTCCTTGCATTCACTTACGCACAAATACCCTTGGAAAGGTATTAATCCATCTCTATCCTCCAGTTATTGGTTAAATAATAGGACAGATTGGATTCTATAGACATGGCTAGTAACCAGTCTAGTACAGAAAGCAATGGTAACATACTGCGGGATAATCTTCTGCTCAGTCAGTCATGTCTCTTTCGAGACATGATCTCCCAAAGCGTGTATTACATATGTCATTTAACTGACTGAATAATTGTAAATGAAAATAGAATGGTTCTTTTGTTAATACTGCACAATAACATGCGCATTAAATAAATTTACAAATATTTAATAATTACCTATATTGCAGTTTCATCAATGAAAGAATGAAGAAACTTTAAAGTGATTCGGTCGAGTTCATCTTTGCTTCCTTGTCTTGTCAAATTTTGCAAAGTAATAATATCAAACGAACCATTCTATTTTAAGTTAGAATTATCTACTAAAAATAAAATGAAATATATCACTTCTTTTAGAAAACTGGGGTCGCCTAATAATTATAAATATTTAATAATTACCTATATTTTGCAGTCTCATCAATGAAAGAATGAAGAAAATTTAGGGTGATTCGGTCGGGTTCATCTTTACTTCCTTGCCTTGTAAAGTTTTGCAAACTAATAATAACAAAAGAAGCATTTTATTTTCATTTAGAATTATCCAGAAAAATAGTATGAAATACATCATTTCTTTTAAAAACTGGGGTGGCCTAATTATAACCGGTGTAGTGTAGATGCATCCATGTTTGTTTTTATTTTTTCAATAGCTTAATTTGTTTATTTAGACTGGAAAAATTATTAATAATCAGTGTTTACTTTATATTTGTTTACTACCTTATGAAATACTGTGTTTATAGTCGTCTATTTATTAAACTATTTATGAGAGTTATTTTCATCCGTTTGGGTACTTACACTTATAGTTAAGGAAGCAGGATATAACTTTGTTGTTTTTTTTTTTTTAAATTATAGACAGAAATTCTGAAGTCTAAGTTTTTTTTTTTCATCTCCGTGCCGCGTCTCTTCGATACCTGTGCGAGAATGGCTCTTTTAATTTCTTATAATTTGTTGCTCTTTGCAGTTTTCCTCCCTCTGCTAAGCCACCCTCTTTCAGCCACCCATTCACACAAGTTTGGCGGATAGACGGCACGCTGTTTATTTGTTCTTTTTACTTTCAAAACGCCCTGTTATCCATGTTTTCCCAGCCTTCCCTCCTCATTATATGCCAAGGAATTTCAGCTGCCGCTTCCTAATTCTGAAAATAAGTGTTCCTGCTATTCTTGAAGACTTCATTGCTGCTTATTCACTCCATCATTGGAAATTCAAGTCAGTATTTCTGAAAATTAAATTTTGTTTTTTTTTCCTAATGTTTACTTCATATGTTAATTTAAGAACTGAGATATTTTTAATATTTTCTCAGGATTTCGTCCATGTTGCATAATTTAAATAACTTATCAACTTTGCAGGTGTAAATTTTTGATTTGTGGTATGTTTTTTTGGCTGTTTTTTCTATTTCGTTGACTAGGACTGAAATAAAATAACCGTCATTATTGGAACATTAGGTGATTCCATGACGACATCAATTAGTGTCTAAATATTTCCTATATGAGGATAGAAAGGAACTTGTAAGGTACCGGCTAGATTTCATGTTTTAAGGATTATTGGATTTATATTTGGGAGTGAAAGTGATGGATGCTTATTATTTTTAATATTAAGTCTATTGTTTTTTATGGATATATTAGTGATTAGATCTCGAAGCTAGTACGCCAATGTTTTGACTATTCTTTTTAAAGATTTCTATGAATTCGTGTGTTAATGCTGTATTTTAAAGGTAAATTTGGTTTAATGATTTAGTTGTGTACTTTGGTTAAGTATTTTGGTTGAGTGGTTTGGTTATATCGTAGATAAGTTTGGGAATTTGAAATATTATTGGTCTGAATTGTTTTTTTGGGGTGGGGAGGGGTTATTGATTGTTTTTACATATTCATAAATCTATTATATATTCGTCAGTTGTCTTTACAAATTTCATGGATCCCATTTATGCATTGTTGAAAGTGACCTTTTTTTATAATTGTATAGTCCTAAGCAAGGCATTATACTGTCACTGATGTGAAAGAGGTTACATAAGAGGAAAGTTATGAGAGAGGGAGTGACAGAATACAGGGGATTTAGGAAGCAGGTGGGAGAGGATGAGAATACTGTAGATATGAAATGAGGGCATGAGAGAGGGGATGCAAGTCAGTGAGATAGGAGATGACTTATTGACTTTACATTTAAATTCTTGGAGATTGTAGCTGTCGGGGAAGCAAGTAAATGGAAGGCAGTTCGACATGCGGTAAGTGCGGAAAAAAGAAGCTGCTGGACTAGAATTTGGGTTTACAATTTATTGGTTTCACAGTAAAAGGGTGGGACCTAGTTGATAATCTTGTTACTCGAGTAAATTCGTATATATGGGACACCAATGAGCTAAGTTCATCGGAGTAGAAGGCGTTAAAGTACTTGTAGAAGAGACACAGGGAAACCACACTGCGCCGGTGAGAAAGTGACCTTATCTGAGCTGCCAAGTCGGGATCAATCACATTGCAGATTCTCTGTTGAATTTTGTCAAAGTCGCCTAGGTGGATAGCAGGAGCACCCGACCAGATATGGCAGCAGTATTCAATGCACTGGCGGATGGTAGATTTGTATATGTGCAGGATTGTTTCAGTCGGGTAAAAACTTCCTGGCCTGCATAGAGAACCGATCTTCGCAGCAGCGGATTGAGCTATGGATTCTATGTAGATATTCCACTTAGAGTTCTGTTGTGAGGGTTAATCCGAGGAGGCGCAGTGTTTTAATTTCAGGGAGACTAGCCTGATCCATACGAACCTACCATTGTCTCAGATCATACGAAACTGATTTTTGACCCGCTTTTAAGATAGCACTATTTTGAAATCTAGTATTGCACCAAAGACCCATTGTTATGTTGTTTTTATTTTTATTTATTTATTTATTTATTTTATTTTATTTTTTGTCAAGGGAAGTTTTGGTGGCGTAAAATTCAGTTAGCGTATGAACCATGTAAAGATAGACTGCTTATTTATAGTATCGAAGTGATGAAGAGTTCTTCTTTCAGGGGAGACAATTGTCACTAAGCGAGGTAATATCTGCTAGGCTTATACCACAATGTACACCAGGCGAATCGAAATTGTAACTTATTCAAATAAAAAGTTTTACAGGATTTGAGTAATTTCGATAGAAAAAATATTTTCTGAATATCATCGACAATCTCACCTAACTCCAATTAGCATGGACCAGGCTTGCCCCCCAGAGAGTAAAACACTACGCCTCCTTGGTCTCACACTTTCAGCGGACCTCAAATGGAATGACTATATCGAATCCATTGCTAAATCCGCTTCTATGAAAGTCGGTTCTCTGTGTAGAAAAGTTTTTTCCGTCTAAATCTATCCTGCACATTTATAAATCTACCATCCGCCCGTGCATTGAATACAGCTGCCATATCTGGTCGTGTGCCCCTGCTGTTCTCCTCGGGCTTCTCGATAAGGTTCAGAGGAGGGTCTGTAATGTGATAGATACCGACTTGGCAGATCGCCTGCAGTCTCTCTCCCACCGACGCGACGTGGCTTCCCTGTGTCTCTTCTATAAATACTTTCACGGCTTCTGCTCCGATGAACTTAGATCACTAGTGCCCCCTAAATACGAATTTGAACGAGATACTAGATTAGCAACTAGATCCCACCCTTTTACAGTGAAACCGATAAAATGCAGCCGTAACTTCTACTCCAACAGTTTCTTTCCTTGCACTTCCCGACTGTGGAATTCTCTTCCAAACGAATTGCTTCCCCGACGGCTACAATCTCCAGGAGTTTAAATGTAAGGTCAATAGACACCTCCTAACACACTAACCTGCTCCCATTCTATCAAGCACTCTTCCCATCTGCCCAACCCTCATCCTCTCTATCCTTACTCATCTGTCACCTTCCTCCTGACATTCCCTATGTCTAACCACTCCTTCTCTTTACCTTCCCCTATGTAGCCCCATGCGCAATAGTGGCAGTGGAATGCCTTGCTTGGGGTGAGATGATTAAAAAAAAATATCATTCATAAATTCTTTTCAAAATGGTACCAAGCGACATCTTGAAAATTTCTTCGAAGTAAAACAGTTTTTTGTCATAAAACAATTTACAATACTTTTAGAGACTCTTAAATCGGGTGTAATGAAAGCTTTAAAACTAATCCATGGTCCTTGGAGCTCGGACTCTTTGGACGTTGGCACGAAAGACTAAAAAGCAATAGTTGTTGCCAGTTAAAGCAAAACTGTAGAATGAAAGAAAAATTAATGGATGTAAGTCAAATTTTGATTTCCTTGTATCGATATCAAATAAGTTTTTTCGTCGTAAACTGAATCTTGAATGCTAAATAAGTCCTCTGAGTAAATGGTATCATTGCTGAGACTAAGAACTACAATTATACCTACTTAGAGTCAAACCCGAAGCAAAAACTAAAATAAAAGGGCTGAAAAAATACAGACATACAGGCAGATAAACAGACACACACACAAACATCTTGCCTTTTATATATATATATATATATATATATATATATATATTATCGATTTTTGGCACTATTGTAAGAAATGCAACCTTGAAACTTCTGAACATCGTTTCTTATGTCTTTTTCTATGAGTGTATCAAATTTGATTAAAATCAGACCACTCCTTCTATAACCCGATTTTTTCGAGTATCGATTTTCGCTATTTATCGGGGGTACCTCGACACAAAACTTAACTAAGAACACTTGCAGACGCTTATAGTACAACTGTGTAAATTTTCAAGAAAATCGGCTCAGCCGTTTCAGAATCTATATGTAACGGAACACATACACACACAGAGACAAAGTTCCATTTATAAATAAGGTTTAGATTAGATTTTTCAAAAAATGTAATGATTTTCCGACTATTTCAAAATATTGTATTTCATATGAAATTAGGCTCTGATGGAGTGTGTTGATCAACAGAGAACCCTCAATCTTTCCTCGACTTAATTCAAGGTCCTGACATCTATAGCAGACGAGGTTGAATGTTTTGGTCGAAAATTTTCTTCCAACTCAACATTTGACTCCTCTGTAGTACTCACAGCCAATTTCCGACCAAGAACAGAAGTTCTATTGAGTAATATGTGCGTAAAACCATCTCTGGTCTCAGACGTCATTTCTAAATTAGAATCATACTAGCATCATAGCCCGGCGTTGCCCGTGCAACTCAGAACAATTTTAGTAGTAGAAGATGCCACTTTTTATTTTACATATTTGTTTGAAAACACGTCTTTTTTTTTTAAATATTTCTTTTGTTTCAAAATTACGAGGAAAAATATTTACATTTTTTTTTTGACCAAATGAATTTTTAAAACGCCGGAATAAAAATTAAATATAAAGGCTCATTTTTTTTAATAATAATAAAATTTTAGTCGCGTTTGATACGTTTGATTTGATTTCTGTGATGTCATTTAGCAACCATCTTAGATCTTATATGTTTTACGGAGCAAATGTAAACCATCGTATCTATTGGCCATAAAGTGCGAAAGGGAAAATTGCCGAACTTAAACTCAAAAAGTATGTTTCGACCTGGCTTCCTTGTAGGTCTGTGTCCCTAGAAAGTTTGAATGGCATAGCTTAAAAAATGTAGGCGTGCATAGAGAACAGTCACACACAGATTCACAGATTGCCTTTTATATATATAGATAAGGTAAAGCGGAAGTGATGAAATCGCAGCCATTGTTCTAAAGAAATGTGCCCTCATGCCGGCCCCAGTCCTCTCCAAAATCTACAACTATTGTTTTTCCGCTTCTTGCTTTTCAGCTTCTTGAAAGTTCTCATCTATAGTTTCCTGTTTTTAAAAAATCTGGTGAACCTTTTGACCCTCTAACTATCGCGCTATTGGCCTATTACCGCGTTTCAGTAAAATATTTGAAGCTCAAATCAATGCTGAAGTGCTTAATAATCTCACTGCTCACAACTTACTCTCCGACGAACAACATGGCGTCCGATTCGTCAGGTTTCTCACTAACGTGTTAATGGCCATCGCTGAATATGTATACCAAGCACTCGATAATAATGGTGAAGATCGAGCGGAGTGTGTAGATATCTCGAAGGCGTTTGACAGGGCTTAGCATGCAGGTCTTCTACGCAAGCTCCAGAACTATAGTGTTACAGAAGAATTGTTTTTTTTTTAATCCAATCGTTCCTATCAATTGTTCTCTATATTTTCAGAATGCACTATATCCTTTTTATTTATCAGCCTTTAACCTTATGTTCTATCTGTTTTTCTTTCTCTCTCTCCATATATATATATATATATATATATATATATATATATATATATATATATATATAATTGAATACAACGGAAAAGGTATATTTTGAATGTTTTTCCTTTTTTTTTTACTAAGAATTGCTAGCGTTCTAACCATATTTCTGTCACAACGACTAAACATGAAGTCCTATGTGGTGCATTAAACGGTTGCGTCTTCGCTATTAGTGTCAGTTATCGTGTTTGGAACCCAGGTAACAATCAAGGTTTTGAATGCTTATGTTTCGATACACGCTACCCTTAAAAGGCGAAATAAAATCATTTTATCCTATTCTTTCCTATACACATTTATCATTGTGTTGTACCAATGTAAGTAAATATCGCCGACTACTTATTTATCAATGCCACTTGAACTATCAAATCGTGAAATAAAGACATTTTTGAACTGGTTCGCTTCAAGATTCTTTCCCACGAACGCAGGAGTGCTCCAATGCTCTATTCCTAGGCCCTACGCTGTTTCTAATCTTCATCAAAGATCTTCCTGATGAAATCAGGTCCCATATAGGCATTTATGCAGATGACAGTACTATTTACTCTCGTCTAAAGAGGAAGACCGTCGAAGCTGACAAAGTAAAACTGCTCTTGAAATATGTTGTTAACCGGAGCAGAAACTGGCTTGTAAATAGTTATGCTTCCAAAACAAAACTGCTCTCCTCTAACCTCCATAGATTAACTTTCCTGCCCGCCATCAGCATGGCGGATGCTAGTCAATGTGTCCTAGCAACACACCACGATTCCTTGACGTCCCTTTTTCAACCGACTTGAAGTGGAACGACTGCAGTGAATCAATAGCTGCAAGATTACTAAATGATCAACCTCATCCTACCTGAAGGTATATGTTTCCGAGCGCATACACACATTTTTTTTCTCATATTTTCTCTATTTTAAAAAGAAAATCTTTATCTTGCTCTTCTGACTTATAGAACGCTCCTCCGGCTTCTTGGATTTCGATAATTCAAAACTTTCAATGCAATGTCAATTGTCATCTTCTGTCTTCATGATTCCAGTTCTATTATTGTTCTTTCTCTGCTTAATTATTTTTCTCACATTCTCTTACACTCAGCAACTCATTGTGTTTTAGTGGCTTTATTGCCTTGGTTAGGAGGGGGATTATTAAAATGACGTCACTGATGAAAAAATATCCAGTCGCATCCATTTTAAATCCAACGGCCATGAGCAAAAAAAAAGAGAAACCTTCTGTTATTGTCTTTAGTGCAACACAGAGAATGTAATAGAAACCGTTTTGTTACAGATAACATTTACAATTCACGACTTGTTGTCATGACATCTCGGATTGTGATTAATTCACTTTTCCTTCCTCTAATATCGCATCCTCGTTTGGGAAGCGATCGCTTGAGTGCGCCCTCTTTTTAATTTCTTCCTTTGTTCAATTCCTTCTCTCTCCTCTTTTGCCAAGCACTCTATTCTATCACTTACTTTTTTGAATCAATAATCTAAGGTCTCTGTTCAAGTGGCATTTATAAATAAGTAGTCGGCGATATTTACTTACATTGGTACAACACAATGATAAATGTGTATAGGAAAGAATAGGATAAAATGATTTTATTTCTCCTTTTAAGGGTAGCGTGTATCGAAAAATAAGCATTCCAAACCTTGATTGTTACCTGGGTTCCAAACACGATAACTGACACTAATAGCGAAGACGCAACCGTTTAATGCACCACGTAGGACTTCATGTTTAGTGGTTGTGACAGAAATATGGTTAGAACGCTAGCAATTCTTAGTAAAAAAAAAAGGAAAACATTCAAAATATAACTTTTCCGTTGTATTCAATTATATATATATATATATATATATATATATATATATATATATATATATATCTATGGAGAAAGAGAAAGAAAAACAGATAGAACATAAGGTTAAAGGCTGAAAAATACAAAGGATATAGTGCATTCTGAAAATATAGAGAACATTTTAAACAATGCACACACACACACACACACGCATATATATATATATATATATATATATATATATATATATATATATATATACAAAAAAACTCAAGCTAGCCAAAACGGAATTAGATTCTGTTTGTTAATGGTTTTGCTTAAAGTTTATCTTAGTATAAATTTAAAACTTAGATACTTGCAGAATTTATTTAGTTATTATTTTGAATATATATATATATATATATATATATATATATATATATATATATATATATATATACTACCAGTATGGCCCGGTGTTGCTCGGGTGTAATGAAAGCTTTAAAACTAATCCATGGTCCTGGAGCTCAGACTCTTTGGGACGAAAGAATAAAAAAAAAACAATCGTTGCTTCCAGTTAAAGTGAAACCGTAGACTGAAAGAAAAATGAATGGCTGTAAGTCAAATTTGGATTTCCTGGTTTCGATATCAAATAAGTTTTTTCGTCGTAAACTGAATTCTGAAGATTAAATAAGTCCTCTGAGTAAATGGTATCATGGCTGAGACTAAGAACTACAATTATACCTACTTAGAGCCAAACCCGAAGCAAAAACTAAAATAAAACGGCTTAAAAAATACAGACATACAGGCAGATAAGCAGACATACACAAACATCTTGCCTGATATATATTGCAAAACAAAACAGCATATTATGATATTAAATGAGATCAAGCTTAAAAAAAACAGTTTTATCATCAAAATGTTTATGCTATAATTTCTCAGATATGTGTCACGTGTGATAAAGCAACGGAATCTGACCAATGAAACTATACCTCAATCAGCATACTGTCTCTTGAATTTTTAAAACATTTGTCTTTAATAACTCTTTGAAGAACATGTTAGATTAAAGATACTTTTTTGCTACTTGTTCTTTACTTACAGTATTTATATTCTCGGATTCCGATTAATATATTCAACTGATATATATATATATATTTGCTTAGAAGCAAATCAATAAATAATTATCCAAATGTTGGAGAATTTTTGTCTTTATTTTCAACTGAAATTAAAGCCAAAATACGACGTTTAGAACGGCTCAGCATTAAACATAATAGACATTCATTGTCTCTTATATTTAACAGCATATGTTTAGAAAATTATTTGCTGCCTCGATATACTAAATATGTATGTATGTATACATATATATGATTATATGTATATATGTATGTATATATGTATAAAATTGTAAACACATATATATAAATATATATTGATTGTTTCATTTTTAGTTTTTGGTCATAATAAAATTAGAGTAATGCACATTGGTTTTAAAATGTGTTCAATACAATTATATTGAAGAACGTTTGAATATTTTCCATTTGTAAACGAGTTGTTACGCGACCTGCGTTTCAACCTTGAGTGGTGTCTTCAGGCGATTTGTAATAACTGATTTTACCTTTTACTTTTTTTTTTTTTTTTTTTAAGAATGCTCAAGTAACGGTGCGTTTTTTAACGCTCACGTATCAGGGAATTTTTGAATGCGCAATTTTTAAAAATTACAAGAAACTATAACATTTTCATCCATGGTTGTAATTCAGTTGTAGGTTAGATTGAATTATAGTAAACCGTTGTATTAGAAAATGATCAATACATATTTGGAGGAAGATGAAGATTCAACATGTAGAGCGTTTTGATATTTAGGTAAGAAAGATCAACAAGTTACACTACCATGATTTCCAACTCTTCGGTTTAGTCAAGAGATTTGCTTTGACTGATAGTTTAACGATGAACCCCTTCATCTAAACTTATTTATAAATGGAACTTTGTCTATGTGTGTGTATGTGTTTGTGTGTGTCCGTTACCTACAGACTCCGAAACGGCTGAACCGATTTTCTTGAAATTTTACACAGTTATACTATAAGCGTCTGCTAGTGTTCTTAGCTAGGTTTTTTGGCGAGGTACCCCCGATAAATATCGAAAATCGATAATCGAAAAAATCGGGTTATAGAAGAAGTGATCCGATTTTAATCAAATTTGATACACTCATAGACAAAGACATAAGAAACGATATTCAGAAGTTTCAAGGTTGCAGTTCTTACAATACTGCAGAAAATCGATAATATATATATATATAAAAGGCAAGATGTTTGTGTGTGTGTCTGTTTATCTTTCTGTATGTCCTTTATACAAATCCACAATTTTTATCCGATTCTCACCAAACTTCACACAAATATTCTTTAGGCTGAGTCTGAGCTCCAGGACCATGGATTAGTTTTAAAGCTTTCATTATATCCGAGCAACGCCGGTCTATACTGCTAGTAAGTTCATAAACTATCGCCCGGTTCACACTCCACCCACGTCTATTGAACAGATGAAGAGGCTCATCCCTTGTTCCCTGTTTAGGATGTGGTTTCTGGAGTTCTCTCTTCCAATCTTTTCACTCTTTTCTTTTTTTTTCAGTTGGAGTAGGTAGATTAAACTATCGCCCGGTTTAAACTCCACCCACGTCTATTGAACAGGTGAAAAGGAGGCTCATCTCTTGTTCCCTGTTTAGGATGTGGCTTCCGGCTTTCTCTTTTCCAATCTTTTCACGCTTACGTAGCCCCCTGCACCTCAGTGGCGTTACCGCCTTGCTCGGGGTGATATGATTAAAAAAAAAAGAAAAGAAAAAAACAGAAGTTCAAAGCAAAGGGGCGGTTTGTTATAGGGAATCCATTCATCCGGCTTTGTAGGCTCCTAAAAATATTTTCTAATGTGTTTACATCTGAACATTATTTTCACTATTATGGACTTTACTTCAAATTATGAAAATATTTTTGAACTACTTCACAAACATTTACTCAAAATCTCTGAGCTACACAAAATATTTAATAGAAATACAG
The DNA here is from genome assembly GCA_037127315.1 of Ascarosepion bandense. Lineage (NCBI taxonomy): Eukaryota > Metazoa > Mollusca > Cephalopoda > Sepiida > Sepiidae > Ascarosepion > Ascarosepion bandense. Next base: position 2,500,430 of record JBBBDQ010001337.1, read on the forward strand.
TTAAATTATGTTACAGCCGTACTTCCAATTTAGAAAATCACATAAAGAGACAAAATACCATTTTTTTTAAATGCGCAAGGCAGAATACCGTTAATAAAATATGTAACTGTAGAGAGAAAAAGAAATGTCCACTTGAAGAAGTTTTCAATACTTAGGATATACTGAAGGCATTTTTAAAACACGATAAAATAACCACAAGTCTACAGAAAACTTTAAAATAGCACCAAACTAGTTATGTATTTATGAAAGTTAAAAGAAAAGAATGTCGGAAACACAAACGTCACGCGGAAAATATTTTTAAAAAGCCAAATCCTGCAGCGGTGGTAATATCTGCAGATTGTACCAAGAAGAAAAGTTGTCTATGCTATTACACTCCCGAACAAAAATTTAAGACCACTTAAAAATCTTTAAAAAGAATTTTTTTTTAACGGATAGATTTTAAATTCCTCCCACTTAAGGTTACCAATACTACAATCTAAAAGCTTATGGAAACAAAAAGCTACATTCCAAATATTTTATTTAGAAATTTACATTTTTATAAAATGAGGCGGTTTACACATGATCAAAATTATAAGACCAGAGATAAACATTCTATGAAATTGTACAAAAAGTGTATGAAAAGTGTATGAAAACATTCAACAACCAAAGTTAATAATGAGTTCTACCTCCACTGCTTTTGATGACTTCAAAAATTCTGTCGGGCATAAGCGTTTCCACTAAGGTGCGGGGGATGTTGCTCCAGCTTCTGAAAATGGCTTCACGAAGTTCACTTTTTGTTGAATATTGTTTGTCATTTCGATAACTATCTCTTGTCATCCATTTTCAATTGGGTTCAAGTCCGGTGAGCATGCAGGATGTCCCAAGAGATGGACACCATTTTCTTGTAGAAATGTCAAGGTCCGTCTTGCAGCGTGGATTGCAGCATTATCTTGTTGGAATAACCATCCATCCCCACACAAACGATGGCCCTCCGTCATCAAAGATGCTTTTTGTAGCATGCTAACATAACCAGCCGCTGTCTGACGAGCCCTGCACCACCTGGAGCTCCATCGTCCCTCTGTAAGAAAAGGCGCCCCATACCATTAGGGACCCTCCACCACTATGACGTGTGGAGAAAATTTCAGGAGGCATGTTTTTGTTATGACAATATCATTGGAGGCCATCAGGACCATCTAGATTGAATTTTTTCTCATCAGAAAACAGGACATTCTTCCACTTCTCAACGTCTCAAGTTTGGTATTCACGACCAAACTTTAAGCGGTCCACCTTGTGACGTGGAAGCAGCCGAGGAATTTGTTTACGCTTTTTATTTACCATGTCTTTTCGTCGTAAGTGTAGTCTGATGGTTACGGGACTGCAATCAGCATCTGTGATTGCCTTAATTTGACTAGAAGAAAGTCCCTCGTCTTTCATAACAACCCGTCTTATTCTTCTACTCAATGCATGAGAAAGTTTTTGGGGCCTACCAGAGGATTTTGCTTTTCCATAATTCTCACTGTTCTTTAGAAAGTTGCAAATCACAGTTTTACTGCGATTTACCTTAGCTGCGATCGGCCGCTGTGACAAACCTTGCTTATGGAATTCTAGAATTCGAGAACGCCCAACTTCGGTAAATTTTTCTTGCTTTAGGCATGGTAACACCTTTACGCAGTGATTGCTAATCTCTAACTGAGCTAAAAAACATTGGAATTGCCATAGATCTAACAATTTATACCACTGGTCTTATAATTTTGATCATGTGTGAATCGCCTCATTTTATAAAAATGTAAATTTCTAAATAAAATGTTTGGAATGTAGCTTTTTGTCTCCATAATCTTTTATATTGGATTATTGGTAACTTTAAGTGGTCGGAGTTTAAAATCTATCCGTAAAAAAATTTCTTTTTAAAGATTTTTAGGTGGTCTTAAATTTTTGATCAGGAGTGTATTTCCAGAACGACAAAAGCTACGAAATCAAAGGTTGAAAATAATGTCCGGAAAATATTTTAGGCACTTGCACATCCCGATGAATCCATTTTCTCCAAACTTTCGGTTCTTCTTCTTCTTCTTCTTATATGTGCCCTGTCCTTTCA
>JBBBDQ010001337.1:2507500-2542500 GCA_037127315.1 Ascarosepion bandense
TATCTCTCTCTATCTTTCTTCTTTAACACTTTTGCTTTCCTTATTTTCTCTTGTTACGTAATCTCTTTTTCCCTCTCACACACACATACACAGTCTCTCTCACTCTTTCTCTTTCTCTCTATGTCCCTCTATATATCTTACTCTTATTTTCTTGATACTGCCACTCTTACTATTTCATTTTGTCTCTTTTTCACGTTCTTAACTTCTTACTCTGTTATTTTCTCTCTCTCTCTCTCTCTCTGTTTTTCTTACATTCTTTCTTTTTCTGTTTATCTCTTCTTATTTTATTTACTCACTTACTCTCTTTCTCTATTACTTTGTCTCCGATATTCTTGCATTTTTCGTCTCTCTTTCTCATCTTTATTCTTTTAGTCTTTCTCTGTTCTTATTGTTTTATTTCACTTATTACTTTCTCTTTCTTTATCTTTTACTAACTCTCTTTCTCTTATTCTCTTACGCTTTCTGTCACTCTTTTATTACTTTCTCTGTCACTTTCTCTTTCTCTATTTGTCCTTTTCATAATCTATCTATCTATCTATCTATCTATCTATCTATATATCTTACTCATTCCCTCTATATCTATGTATGTATCTATCTCACTTTTGTTCATATCTATCTATCTATCTATCTATCTATCTATCTATCTATCTATCTATCTATCTATCTATCTCAATTCGTTCTCATTTATCTATCTCAATCTGTTTTTATTTATCTATCTATCTATCTATCTATCTATCTATCTATCTATCTATCTATCTATCTATCTCATTCCCTTCATATCTATGTATGTATCTATCTCATTTTGTTCATATCTATCTATCTATCTATCTATCTATCTATCTATCTATCTATCTATCTATCTATCTATCTATCTCAATTCGTTCTCATTTATCTATCTCAATCTCTTTTTATCTATCTATCTATCTATCTATCTATCTATCTATCTATCTATCTATCTATCTCATTCCCTTCATATCTATGTATGTATCTATCTCATTTTGTTCATATCTATCTATCTATCTATCTATCTATCTATCTATCTATCTATCTATCATCATTCATATCTATGTATGTATCTATCTCATTTTGTTCTCTATCTATCTATCTATCTATCTATCTATCTATCTATCTATCTATCTATCTATCTCAATTCGTTCTCATTTATCTATCTCAATCTGTTTTTATCTATCTATCTATCTATCTATCTATCTATCTATCTAATAATTATCATCTTTTGGCGAAATTATAATCTTTACCATACATTTCCCCCGTTTTCTTGAAAAATATTACTGCTGAACCCCTTCCTTTATCGTTTCTTCTATCTTCTCTTATGAATCGAATCTCGGATTATTTTCCACGACTGAGACGATTTTAATATGTATCAGCTCCCACTTCAATTACTCAAACCTGTATCACTCTTTTTCTTTTGCTGTTTATTCAACCCTTTCAGCCTCTCTTTGCTTCTTCCATCATTTATTATCTCATATCCGTGTTCCGGAATTTTTGCTTTAATATTCGGGTTGCGCTTTCTCTTCACTCTTCAAAACGCCGCCATTTTTTCTCTTTTGTTGTTATTTTGTGCAAGTGCCATTCGAGATTGCACAAAATAAATACATCAAGACAGTCGATACGAAAAAGAAGCTTTACAAAATATTGGAATATTCAATATATGCCGAGATGCAGAATATAAACGACACCGAGGCATTCAGGATAAAAAGAAGTACAAGTCGACTAAGAACGTTATGAGAACAGTATATTATTAATGTCTGCGTAGTTAGCTTAGGGTCGAAATAATATCACTACACGATGAAAAGATTCTGCGGTTCAATACTTTGATTTGTGCTGAGAATAAGACTAAAACTAAAGAAAACATCAATCTTCAAATAGTAAAGGAAAAACAGATTTTATTTTTTAAAATGTTGTTCACAAGGCTCAAATTAGAGAGTTACTGAAATAAGTCGTTGTATTGTGTTAAAAATTGGTGATAATTAGTGCAGATTATGAAGATATGTAGACTAGAAAACTTAACTTGAAAAGGATAAATTTTAGTTTTCAGGGAAGCATCCTCTCGGGAGTTTTCCACGTGATAGCAGTTTATAGGAAGTAGCTGCTAGAATAGAATTTCTTTCATAATAATGAATGTAGGTAATTCGTCTCAGTGTACGTGTCATGGCACGCCTTATCTGTGAAGGTTTGAACCGGTTCAGTTAAGGAATATCACTAGTAAGAATATTTTCTAAGGAAATAGTGACAGTGTAACCATATGCTTGCTAAGTGTGATCTGTAGGAAAGGGTCTGTTGATTGATTGATTTACGGTTTATTCACCAGTTGCTTGTCTAAAATTTCTAAAATTCTAAATGCAATGTCAATTGCCATCTTTTATCCATCTTTTCATTGACATTCTCTGTACTTTGTTTTATTTTTCTGACTGAAACCTCCTGCGAACCAGTGGTGGTCTTGCTTTGCTTGGGGTGAAATGAATATAAAAATAATAATTAGGGATTTTAAGCGCCCAGGTTAACTGTCATGACTTATTACTTCTTAAAATAGGATTCGAGTCTTCAAGGTTGTTAGTGTAGCATCTTGTAATCGTTTCGCGATTTGCAGAAACTTTACCTCTGAATAGATAGATAGATAGATAGATAGATAGATAGATAGATAGATAGATAGATAGATAAAGAGAGAGAGAGAGAGAGAGAGAGAGAACACCTGCTTAAGGACATTTGCGTTTCTTATACACCCACAAAACAAATCTCTTGTTTTAACTTCAGCAATGCTGAGTCGAACTTAATTACAGTTTCCGAGATAAAACGCATAATTTGGTGGAATCTCTAGTTGCAAAAGGTCAGTACTTTCATACCCTCGATCATGATGACTTTGATTTCATACCTTCACAAACAGTATCATTTACAAGACTTGAATCCACCAGTAGTCTGCCTTTCAGTCACTTAACTGTACCAAATTCTTGTATCGTCTCTTTAGGTAGAATCCATCTTGCACATATACAAATCAACCATCTGTCCGAATACAATACAACTCTCATATATGGTCAGGCACATATATCTCAGTGTTCTCGACAGGCTCTAATGGAGAATCTGTAATGTGATTGGTCCCGACTTGACGTCTCGACTCCAGCCACTTTCTCACCGGCGGCATGTGGCTCCTGTTTATTCTACAAATATTTTCATGGATTCTGCTCCAAAGAACTTACGTCACTAGTGCCCCCGCCACAAAAATTTACTCATGCAACCAGGCTGGCAACAAAGTCCCACTGATTTACAGATAGATCAACCAAATGCAACCGACGATTCTACACCAGCAGCTTCTTTTCTTGCACTTCCTGCCTGTGGAACTCTCTTCCATATATTTGCTTTCCTGACGTCTACATACTCAAGGAATTTAAATGCACTGTCAATACCCATCTCTTATCCACTTGATTCCAGTTTTTTCTACATCATCCTGTATATCTTGTTCTCTTTTTTTCTCTCTACCTTTGCAAATGTCTTCACACCTTTGTTCCCATCTTTCTCTTGTCTTTCTCTTACACCCCCTGTAATTGGTTCGACTTTTTCTTTACTCTGCTCCTATCTAAACTTTTACTCTTATTTAGCCCCCCGCTCATCAGTGGTAGTGCCGACTTGCTTGAGATGAAACGATTAAAAAATATTATTAGCAAGTAACCTTCTTGACTATGGGAGAATCGATATTGGGTCACATGGTCGGAGTAAAAATGCTCTAGACTCTTGAACACACACACACACATACATACATACATACACAAACATACCTACATACATAATACATACATACATACATACATACGTGGTGGTTGTGACTAGATTTCGAGGAATGCCATCGTTTGATTGGTCCATAATTATGGTTCAGCGTGGATGTGGCTGTTTTAATTCTGCTAGAGACGTATATTCAGTTGTAAAGATGTGTCGACGTTGGTTGCCTCTTTCCATAATTGTTACAGTAATATTTAGGCGAACGTCCATACGGTGTTTTCGTCTTGCAACTGAGGCACACGCTTTTCCACACTTGCTACAACTAGTAATGACATATCACTTTTAGTTCATGACTTCATAATAGGATTCTTTGGTTATATCTGAGGCCTGCCCTACTTATACAGGCTCTACTACATTCGTTATAGGGTAGATCTAATTAATTTCCAACATACTCAGGAGGATTAACATTAAGATTCTCACGAACATCTCTCTTGAGTTTTTCATGCTCGACAAGATTCTGTTCAAATTTTTTCTTACTATCGTGCACTTTTTTCTAGTTTACAAAAGATCTTGAACTAAATTTTTTCAGCCATTTTGCAGGTTGATGGCATTCATTATTGTGTTTTCGATTAAATGTTTATGCATTAATTTCGGATAGTATGTTGGTCTTTTCCAAAAACTGCTCAGGGATCCTAGCGTTCTTTATTCTAATTACATGATCACACTATCGAATCTAGTTCTGAAATACGAGACATCTAAAAATACGTATATACGTATATGTCCGCCACTGAGTATAACATTCTTGTAAGACTTAATTGTGTTTTGAACGGATATGGGACTTTGAACATCTAGCATAAAATTGGTAGATATGATACATTTTGTTACTAGGTTTATTTTTGTGGTTGTTTATATACATACATAACGGCTGCCTGCTTGATTTCATTCTTCACCGTTTTCTTAAATTAACCGTTACATACATACATACACACATACATACATACATACATACATACACTACCGGTCATAGTTATTACGCCACGCCAGTGTTTTAAAAAAGTATGTATTTCATACTATTTTTTAGTATTTATTGCCAAGTGAATAACTGTAAATGAAAATGGAATAGCTCTTTTGTTAATACTGCACAAGAACATGTGCATCAAATGAATTTATAAATATTTAATAATTACCTATATTGTAAGTTCATCAATGAATAAAAGAATTTAGAGTGATTCGGACGAGTTCATTTTTGCTTCTTTGCCTTGAAAATTTTGCAAAGTAATGATAACAAAAGAACCATTCTATTTTCATTTAGAATTATCCACTTGGCAATAAATACTAAACATAGTATGAAATACATAGTTTCTTTTAAAAAATTGGGGTTCCTTAATAATTATGGCCGGTAGTGTACATACATACATACATACATACATACATACATACATACATATTATATATTTCGACAAGTAATTATGTGCCTTTACACGCGTTTGGTGCTACAACACATTTTGTTATTGCCAACTAATATTTGCTAATAATTATATTTTGCTAGTTCGTGACCTGCTGATCTATCTGTGCACGGAATTCAATAAATTTCGACCAGTGACAAGCCAACCTACGAGAGAGTGTGTGCATGTGTAACCGATGTAAGAATTTAATGTTCTTATTTGATTGTTGATATTGGAGAGAAATACAATCCTAGAAGCTATTATCATACAAAAGAAACAACCCACATAAATAAATATATCTTTCACCACAGGAGACGACATCTTCAAAACTATAAAATATTTAATATGCGTAATAAAAAGAATACTTGCCATACATCTTTCCGGTGCAGTTTTACTCTTATTTAAGCTTTACACATGGCGTCGTTTTGAACTGATTCAAATTTTCTACTATCAATAAAATACCAGCATGCAGCAAGCAAAGGCTGGCCTACAATATTAGTAGCACATGGTTCATGAAAAAATGACCGAGACAGACGAAAGTCAGTTAAGTGTCATACGCGATCATGTCTCGAAAGAGACATGACTAACTGGGTAGATTTTCCCGCAGTATATGCCATTGCTCTTTGAGCTAGACTGATTGCCGACCAAGGCTATAGAACCCAATCTGTCCTGTTATTTAACCCACAACTGGAGGGAAGTGACGGATTAATACCTTTCCCAAGAGTATTTGTGCGTAAGTGAATGCAAGGGATTCAACTGGAATTCGAACTCGGCACCCCAATTTGTTGTTCCGAGTCGATATCTACTGCACCACAAGGCACATCGAAAGTACTTGAATGAAAACAACGTAAGAAACAAACTAAACTTAGAACAGTTTATACCAAAATTTTGATTCTTATCAACAATAAACTTGATAATTGGAAAAATACTTTAATAAATGAACCGATCAGTACTGTCAGTTAAAGCTTATAAAACATAAGTACTTATATTACAATTTATATATGACTAGCCTAAAAACTGCACTCTGTGTGGACTTTTAAGTTAACCCATGGAGGATTAGGTCTCGAGCCCAAAACTTTTGGTCCACTTTAGAAAGCAACAATGATAATTTTGAAGAAATAACTTTGAATTACTCACTTTACTGCATATAACTTCAAAACCCCACTTTAAATCCAATTCATCACAAGAGACCGATTTTGGCCGAAAATCCGATTTATTCAAAAGTCCGATTTGGACTGAAATTTTAAATCCAAATCGAAAATTCAGTTCGTCATATCACAAATACAGTGGAACTTCGACTCAGTCGAATTCTTCAAATCACAAACTCTGAGGAACTGCAAACTTTTACGTCACCAAACCTCTTATTTTAATTCTGATTTGTTTATATTTCTGAGATGAGGTAGTATTTACAGTATTTACATTATTCGGACTATTGTCCTCATCTTTATTGCCAGTTGTACGACTGTTCGGCCGTTGTACGCTCCGGCCTTCTTCAGGTGCTAGGAATTTCGAACCGAACCCTTTATTATAATCACTGGGGTATATCATTTTCTTTCTTTGCGTAGTAGTAATGCCACGATTGGAAATCATGAGTTATCTCTCTTTAACCCTGCAAGTTACTTGTTCACCACGGCTATAGCCTGGTATTGAACTCACAGCTCTAAAAGTTAATTCAGGAACTAGCTAACGTCTATATCCACTGGGCCATGTTTTCTTTTGTCTGTTTGTTATCTCTCCTAAACTTTGTTATGTAATCCGTTTACACAAGCTCGCTGGGTATGTTACTTTCCTCTGTCTTTCTTGTCATCAATATTTCCTGTGAGTATCAAATTTTCCAAGCCCCTTTTCCTCATTATATGTTCTAGAAATATCAACTTTCTTACTGATAAGTCTCAGAGTCCTAATTGTTTCAATTTGTTTCTAAAAAAATTGTCGAGGCTCATAGCATCCTCTTATAGGTTCATATTTTTTCTTCAATTCACTTCATAATCTGTAAAAAGATTGTTTAGTATACACTGCTATAAAGGTGAAGTAATACTTTCTTTTCATTGTTTCTAAAGAAATCTGCCCGTTTCTTATACTAAAAGTATCGGATTCTTTGTTGCAGTCTCTTTAACAAACCTGCATTATTACTTGTTTTATTTCCAACGTTTCTTAGAAAATAGAATTCCAAATTTGTTGGTTAGTTGTCTGTTGATCTCATTACTGAGTTAAGTCAAGGAGTTGTCATGAAGACGAAGATATTTTAGTTCAACATTTGAGCTTTTTAGACTCCTTGTTTCTGTTCTCACTTAACAGCATACCCACGGGTATTGAGTATTTAAAAAAATTGCATAGAGTTGTGAACGTAGTCTAGTGTTTACCAGTGATGAATCGGCGAACTTGGTTCAAATTTTAGTCGAAGGTGTTTCTTTCACCTTCGTGAAATGCTCTTGCTATAGGTTAAATAGCAGCGTAGACTGTATACTCTTCCCTTGGCCGGTAATCAATCTAAGGATGGACTACTCTGAATCCAAAGAAAACTGTTGCACGTGGTGTGTATATATCTATTCCATAAAAAATATTGTCGCCCTTGAAGCGACAAACGTGTAACAAGACACCTTTATTGTCTCTGAGATGACTTTCACTGTGAAAGATTTTTTTCAAAATAATGAATTTTTGTGTTCATCGGAATAAAATCGGTAAGAGAAAGATGTGTGGAAATATGAATTCATTCAACCAATTTGTCACTGCCTTCATATCTAACTAGCAGTATAGCCCGGCGTTGCTCGGGTGTAATGAAAGCTTTAAAATTAATCCATGGTCCTGGAGCTCAAACTCTTTGGATGTTGGCACGAAAGACTAAAAAGCAATAGTTGTTTCCAGTTAAAGAGAAACCGTAGACTGAAAGAAAAATGAATTGATGTAAGTCAAATTTTGGTTTCCTGGTATCGATATCAAATTTTCTGCACTATTGTAAGAACTGCAACCTTGAAACTTCTGAATATCGTTTCTTATGTCTTTGTTTATGAGTGTATCAAAATTGATTAAAATCGGACCACTCCTTCTATAACCCGATTTTTTCGATTATCAATTTTCAATATTTATTGGGGGTACCTCGATACAAACTCTAGCTAAGAACACTTGCAGACGCTTATAGTATAACTGTGTAAATTCTCAAGAAAATAGGTTCAGCCGTTTCGGAGTCTATAAGTAACGGACACACACAGAGAGACAAAGTTCCATTTACAAATAAGTTTAGATTTTCATCTAGACTAGATTCGAATCAAATTCGGGTTTGCAATACTATAACAATGTGAAGAAATTCTTTTAAAAAACCATAGTAAATGGCGGAAATCGGTGTATATGAATGAATCACTGACAAAATCCAAATTGCCATACTAGTGAATAATTATAATGATAATAATAATCCTGCTTCTATTCCTCTTCCACCACCTCCTTGTCTTCTTCTTCTTCTTCTTCTTCTTTCTACCATGTACCTTTAGGTGGTGGACCTTCATACTCTTCACAATCTCTTATTGCTTGTAAACATCTAGAGCCTTTGTCATTTTTCCAAAATGTCGCTCCCGTTCCACAAAAGCTCATAGAGTAAGTGGCCCGCTTCTTCCCTTCCGCCTCTATTTCTCATTCTCTTTATACCCTGTGAGGATTAGTTTTCCGAACATTCTTACCTCGTTATATGTCCAAGAAATTTAAGCTACCTCTTTTTTTATTCTGAGTATAAGTGTCATGTTTGTTACTTTTTTGTTAAAACTTCCTTCTTGCTTACTTGCTCCATCCATTGAATACTCAGTATCCTCCTACCAGAAAACTCATTCCATTTATGGGACCAGCTAAATCCGCATGAATCTTGGACCATGGTTGCTCTGGATATTTCCAGTGTGAGTCCATGATTCGTAGTGGGTTTTTCTGTGCCTCCATTCAAGGGACACAACTCCTGATTATCTTTTCGATGTCAGAATCAATGTTGGGCCAGTATACAATACTGCAGGCTATGGATTTCATCCGATTGATGCCAGGAAGCAACTCTCCTGAGTTTTGAAGCGACCACAACCCAGTCTGCAAAACATAAGACACTCATCAATGATGGTCAGAGAGTCTCTTCGCCGCTGAAATTGTTGCAGATCTTCAATGAGGTCAGATGGCCACGATCATCTGAGAAACTGGATATCATTTTGAAGCATTTGATCTTGCTGTGTCTTTTGCTTAATTTCAACTCTTGTTACAGGAATTCTTTTGACACAATCGGTAAGTGTGCGTTGGAAATCATCCTCAATGCTGATGGCGGCTATGACATTTTTATCATCTGAGGCAGAATGTAATCTGATGAGGCGTGACAATGCATCAGCCTAACCAAATTCTGTTGTTCGGCGGTATTTTATTTCAAAATCGTACCCCAGTAAGTTGATTGCCCAACGTTGTAAACGACTGGCTGAGTACACGGGGATCACTTTTTGAGAGCCAAAGATTGAGAGCAGTGGCTTGTGATCTGTTAGGAGTGTAAAATAGCGCCCAAATATCATCTTGTGAAAATTTTTCACTGTAAAAACAAGAGCCATTGCTTCCTTCTCTATTTGGTTTTAGTTGCGTTCTGCGGGTGTCAGGGATCTTGTTGCATGCATGATCGCTTTTTTTTATTTATTTGGAAAAATATGTGAGATCACTACACCTACACCCTGGCTTGAGGCATCCACTTCTACAGCGATTTTCTGAGCTGGGTCAAAATGTGTAAGTAGCAAGTCTGAATTGATTAGTCCTTTAATTTTTTCAAAAGATTGTTGGCAATCTAATGGCCAGGACCATTTTGTATCTTTTGTTAGCAGTTTATCAAGTGGTGACTTAATTTGATGTGGAGAAGGTAGAAAACTTCCATAGTGACTAACTAGTTCGAGAAATGAGCGTAAGCTACTTACGTCTGAAGGGAGTGGCATGCGTTGAATACCTGCCACATTAGAAGGATCTGGACGACGGCCATGGCGATCAAAAATAAAGCCCAAATATTTTATTTCCTGCAAATAAAAATGACACTTTTCAGGTCGAAGCTGAAAACCGAAATCTTCAATGCGTGTCAGAACTTTGTCAACACGTTCTAACAACTCCTCTTTTGATCTGCCGACAACAATGATGTCGCCTATGTATGCTGCTGCACCCTCCTGTTAGCATAGTGTCCATGATTTGTTGGAAAAGAGCTGGGGCTGTTTTTACCCCAAACGGTAACCGTCGATATCGTAATAAGCCACGATGGGTGTTTATCGTCACTTGTTCTCTGTAACCTCCAGAGAACTACTGACGATAAACACTCGACTTGTATGTAGGCCTCTGTGAGGTCTAGTTTGGCAAAACAGGTGCCGCGATTGAGTATGGTGAAAATATCTTCTGAAACTGGCAATGGATATTGATGATTTTCCAGTGCTGCATTGAGGCCAGTTGAGAAATCAGTACACAACCGAATTAAGCCATCAGCTTTCTTTACTACCACAATGGTTGCTGCCCACTGTGAGTATGCAACTGGTGTGATGATCTTCCTTTTTTCCAGGCGTTTTAGTTCCTTGTCCACCAGTGGCAGTACTGCGTATGGTATATGGCGTTTGGGACGGAACACAGGTTTAGTGGAAAGTTTATGTGCCAGTGTGGCTTGATTGCAGCATCCAAGGTTGCTCGTGAAAACTGAAGAAACCCGCTTGAGTATATCTTCGGTCAGGCCCTTAATGGCACTCTGGGTTGGTGCCTTTAATACTGCGTTGCAAACAAAATTGAGTGTGATATCAAAAAAACCCAGTGGCTCAATAAAATCAAGCCCCAAAAGGTTGTGCTGGGAATTCAAAATATATATGATCCCAGATGCTGTCCTCTCCTCAATCCTGATTGTTGCTAGTAGTTCGCTTGTAATAAGGACACAATCCCCAGAAGCACTCAGTGCTACATGTTTTGTAATTGTAAGCTGAGGTTTGCCTATACTTTTCCACAGTTTATGGGAAATAAGGATTATGTCCGATGCTGTATAAATTTGTAACCGAACCGAATGGTTGTCCAGTTCCGCAGACACATATTTGCGATTCGAGTTCGAGTTGGAAAGGAATGTTGCTACCAGACTGTTTGTGTTTTATGTGTGTTTTTGTTTTGTGGGCGCTTGTGCATTGTTTTGCGACACGGTGGTGTGCAGGATCCGTCTTTGTGACCTTGCCGGTAACATTCGAGGCAGCGATGAGATTTGAAGGGGCATTTCCGAGCAAAATGCCAGCCACCACAATTCCAGCAAGCAGGTGAAGGTTTCTTTTGTGTTGCTTCCGGTGACTGTCGTCGTTGGATAGTGTTGACTGTGGATGTTGTTACAGGTATCGACTGTTGTACCATACTTGAATCATGCTTTAAATTCACCAGCCGCCGACATTCCTCTGTAACTTATTGCAGAGTAATATCACGATTTTGTTCAATTGTGAGAAAATTCTTGTGCGCACATCCCTGTCGTTTGCGGACCTTAATCCACATGCGAAAATCAAACACTTAAATTGTTCATCTGTGATGGTGGAAATTTTGAACTGTTCGCATTGCTTGTTGACGAATCCTGAGTAAGTTGTAAAATCGTCTGTATCACATTTTCTGATATTGAGGTAGTTGAATCTTGCATTAAACAATGAGGTGTGTTCACCAAAAATTTTATTTAGAGTTTCGACTGTTTTCACGAAACCACAATCTCGAGGTTGTTTCGTTAAAATATATTTTTCGTGTTCACTCGGACCGATTTTTCTTAAAAGGAGCCTGACTTTCCAGCTATACGTTTGCTCTCCAAAATCTTCTTTAAAGAGATCCTCATAATGAGTAAACCACGTTGCGAAGGTTGTGTTTGCCTCCTTATCGTAGGGGTGATGAAATTTTCGAGAGCTTGTCCAGATATTAATTTCGTTGATGGAGGATTTGGTTGTGGTACAGTCATTAGTCTCTCTGAAAAGAGTTCGATCAACCTTAATTGCTGTTGCAGAATCTGTTGAGTAGTATTTGGATCCATTATTTCACACTGAATGGAAAAGAAAAAAATTCCGGATACATGATATTTTTTTTTTAAAATATGTTACCTTTTCAACGTACCTGACGTTATTTTGGGTGTCCACGAATTTCTAAAATCCAGTTTCTGAAATTTTCTACTCCACGCAATGAAATAAATTCTACTTGTCAGTTTCTTTTCGTTCCAATCCTCGAGGCGAATATTTCCACGCGCTGCATGTCATCGTCGCCAGTTTTGTGATGTTTTTAATATGACAAAATAAAACGGTTATGACAAAATGACACACTCGCCAAGTATTGGAAATAACTAGAGAATTTATTATTGTGGAAACATGAGTACAGCGAACAGTTGTGGATGTTGAATAAGAATGTGGTTATGGAGAGCCTATCAAAGTCCTGCACGCCATGTTACTCGGCTCCTGCCGGTAGTACCTTCTTGTCTCCCAGTATGCACTTATTCGCTGGGGATCAGACTCCCTTGAATGGTCAAGAGGAGATCATTTTTAACTCTTTTTATAGTGGTCTTAATACATTGTGGAGAGAATTAATTAATTCATGTAATGTGTTTTAATTCAAAATAATCATTTTTATAGACTAGTTTGGTTTATTTTTTTGTATTTTACTTATTTTTTCATTTATTTTTTTGAAGGCATATTAATTTCTTATGGGCCATTTAATGTCGAAATTTCTTCTTTTTTTTTGAACATAGGTAATATTTTTTTTTGCAATGAAAATATATTAATGGTAATTTTTCTAATTTATTTTTTATATTTTCATGTTTTACTCCTAGTTTAGGGATCCATTATTTATCCCTGACTGAGACCCTAACATAGCTGGGATAGGGTGGGACTGGAAGCAACAGAACAGAGAGTTTGCTGCCTGATAGAGTTTATCGTCATACCCAGGAAATCATAAACTGGTTGTCAAGGCTAATGAGACCAGTCTACCCTACTATTTGAACTATCATTGTGAGCAGAAGGAATTTTATGCATACCACAGGTTTTATTTCAGAATAATCATTTTTCTAGACTATCTGTGACCTAAGACTAAAGAGTATAGTCCACCCCACTCTTTAAACATTCACAGTGAGAAGAAATTAACGCCTTCCACAAGTGCAAAATAATCGCCACAGGCGGGATCGAAATTTGATCTCGGCTCGCGAATTCCACTTTCTACGCTGATAGCCATTATGCTACCGACACGTTTTAGCAACATAATGAGCCTAAAACTACTTTAATGTTTGTCGTTTTACATTCTTTTGGCGCTTCATAATCTACCGTGAATCGCAGACAATTCATGCATACAATAAAGCGGCATACATTAAAGCATGCACTAAAGCGGCATACATTAACATACTTGTAAAATCAGCAATGCAGACACTAAACAAATAATGATCTATTCAGCACGCTCGAGCCGTTTTCCGTCGCACTAGTATTTCCAGGCTTGATTATCCTTATTTGATTTCTTCTTTTGGTGTTCGTTGTCTAATAATCCTCAGCCATATTTTCAATTCTGTTGCGTGTGTCATAAATCTCGGAAGATTCGGAGCTTAATGATATCACGAAAGCAAAATAAAGAATTTTTTTCTGGTTATGAGAATGGAGAGGTTAGGGGCGAAATAATTAAATGGTCATAAAATTAATGGAAGATGAAAGGCTTAGAAAAGAAAAGGAAAAGAAGAAGTTAGAAAGAAAAAAAAAGAAAAAGTTAGTAGTCACGAAAAGGGAGGAAGACAAAGAGAAGGATGAAAACGAGGAGGGGGTAGAAGAAAAAGAAGAAGAAGTAGAAGAAGAAAAAGAAAAAGAACAAGAGATAAAAAATCAGACAGTAAGAAAATCGAGTTGTACAATTGTGAGATATTTTTAAATGGGGGAATGCAATTTAACGAGAAAGAGGAATTAAATAAAAGAAGCAAAACTTAAACCACAATGGTAAAATATTAAAAAATATATGAGAGTAAAATCGACGTGTAGCATGATGGAAATATGAAAGAAAATACAAGCATTTCAAATGAATATATATTTATATGTATGTATATGTATATATATATATATAAGTTGTATATATGGATTTTAATCTAACAAGCTAATAAAATAAAGAAAAAACAAATAGAAAATATAAATATATCATAAAAGTGTAAAATGTCAGATTGAGATACGTTTCCTATTTGTTTTTTATTTTATCATATATATATATATATATATATATATATATATATATATATTAGGGACTTCAATAAATTCTCGCTGTTTCTCAACAGATGGCGTTTCCAGAATTTCGTGCGCATATTTTCAGATCCCAACGCATCTTTAAGGAATTACTATTAGTAATTTTTAAAATCAGTGTATCTCATTTTGCCGAAGTGTAAACACCTTTGTTTTTCATGGCGCTAAACATGTCAAATTTAATGACAAAGAAAGTACATTTGCAGGGAATTTTACTGGACCAATTTATTCAAAAGAAATCTGCGGATGAAGCACTCAGAATTGTTGCTGAGATTTACGGCGACCATGCTCTGTAGAAAAACATCATGCAAATGGCTGCTATGTGAGCAGAGACGCGAAAGAGTGATTTTGCAATATGACAACGATAGGCCGCATGTTGCAAAATGGGTAAAAAGCTACTTTGAAACGATTAAATGGAAAGGCCTATCCCACTTGCCATATTCACCAGACATTGCTTCGCCCGGTTATCACTTGTTCCGATCGATGGCACAGGGCCTGGCTGAACATCACTTTCATTTTTATGAAGATGCCAAACAATGGGTCGATTCATGGTTAACCTCAAAAGACGTGCCTGTTTTTCCGACGTGGAATTCAAAAAATGATAGAAAGATGGGAAACAGTGGTGACTAGAGATGGACATTACTTTCAGCGACATGTTTCTTACTAATTTTTGTAAATAAAACATTACTTTCCATAAAAAATCAGTCAGAACAGATTGAAGGTCCTAAGATATATCACAAGTTTTTAAACAAAATGATCGCGCCCAAATCAAGGACTATAAATGATAAAGTAATGGGAATTGCATTAAATGAAAAGTAAGAAAATACCATTTTAGGATCGGAAATTATTTAGTCCCAAACATAAAACAAACATATCAAGAGGAGCCCTAGAGTACATGCTTTAGATGTCTGACATTCAGCTGAAGAGACTGAAAGTCGTTGCCCTACGATCTTCACAAGTACTATGAACTTCAAAGTTCTTGACTAACTTGAAAATCTGACTCCCGTTTGGAAATGACTTGAAATTGAGCTTGCTTCCGTATCTTGCTTGAACAATCTTGAAAGACTTAGTTTTGTAATATGTTTTCACACCCAAAAATATTCTGCTCCATCGCCCAAAGGCATAATTTTGATATGTTTGGTTGTATATATCAGAATGTTAACTATTTCCCAGCAATGATCTTAAAAGCAAAGACAATAA
This sequence comes from Ascarosepion bandense, assembly GCA_037127315.1. Lineage (NCBI taxonomy): Eukaryota > Metazoa > Mollusca > Cephalopoda > Sepiida > Sepiidae > Ascarosepion > Ascarosepion bandense. The sequence goes on from JBBBDQ010001337.1 coordinate 2,523,102, forward strand.
AGTCAACAGGGAAGATCTGAGAGGCTTTATTTCAAGCATTTAGGAAACACCTCCCACTCACACACACGCACACACATATACATACATACATACACACACACAAAATATATATATATATATATATATATATATATATATATATATATATATATTGGAATTTAGTTATTTCAATGGTTTATAAAAGCAAAAGTTTTCATGTTGCAGAACAAAACTGTTCCTCTTCATATGATGTTAAAATAAATGGTAAAAATCATTTATTTTTAAAATTTAAGATGAATTCATGTTCATTTAGAAAATTACAGAGTGTTAGTTAGAAGAAATGTTTTAGGTGTGTCAATATTATTCAATCAAAATTGAAAATTATATAGCCATGGAGATTTAATATTTGGGTTATGAAATTAGTTTTCTAAACTACAATATACTTTAATATACCATAATTATTTAATGATAATTATGATACAAACATTTCAAACCTTTTACTCATTAGGTAATTTTTAAAAAATTCAACTTGCTGGTAAAAATTATTTATCTGTTTAAGTATTGTGTGGTCCCACTAAGTTCCTTACTCTTATTATCTAGTTTATTACAATGTTTCATTTATAACTTATGCTCTAATATAATTTATAAATGAAAATTATTTTAATAAAATAAATGACCCATGCAATAATTAATTGTTGTTCTTAATGCAATATAACTTTGTATACCATAATTATCTAATCCTAATTTTGACCTAAATTTCCAGCACCTTTACTCATAGATAGCAGTTTTAAAAATCTATTATTAAATAAAAAAAAAAAATAAAATCCAACCTCCTGTTAAAAATTATTGTCTACCCATTTTTAAAACATCTAAGGTCCCACTATGTATCTTATGCAGACAAAATTAAAAAGTAAAATGTCTAGATACAAGCCATCTTGCCTCCTTTCATAATCCAAATATTAAATCTCCATGGTTACATAATTCTCAATTTTGATTGTACAATAAGCATTTCCCCAACTAACACTCCCTAATTTTCTAAATAACCATGAATTCGTCTTAAATTTTAAAAATAAATCAATTTCACCATTTATACAAAATAGATCAATTTTCACCATTTATTTTAACATATCACCTGAAGAGGAACAGTTTTGTTCTAAAACATGAAATTTTTTGTGTAGTGATATTATGCTTATATAAACCATTGTAATAACTAAAGTACAATGTTAAGCTCTGCTCTGCATCGGGCAGTCTTTATAAAAGTAAATGATTGAACAGCGAGTTTTTAATATACGTGTTCTTTCACTTTTTTGTAATATATATATATATATATATATATATATATATATATATATATATATATATAAGTAAATGTTACTAATAGAAGTATATTCTACAGATATTTACTTTAAAAAGTACTCAATACAAAAGTAGAGCATGAATATATAGTAATTATTATCAGTATATATATATATATATATATATATATATATATACTATTGAGCTCTCTAAAGAAGAAAATTTTAAAAGCATATTCCACTTCTGCGATATACGTAATACTCTTCAGAAATTAATTGAGTTCTTTCGGTGAGTGGATTGTGTATACACTGCTTATATACAACACGTTAAAATTCCCATTCTCAAATTCTATGCGCCTATGGCTTAGTGGGTAGCGACTCCGTCTGGCACCAAATCGGTCGAGTTTCAATCCCGGCCAGAAGCAAGTGAATGCGTCTAGCCACACTAATGAGCTCTGATACAACAAAACGACCTTGTATGTAGATGATATATATATATATATATTTATATATAGTATATAAAACTTATATATTTATGTGGATGACTAATATATATAGTATATATACTAATTATAATATATATATATATACTGATTTATAGAACAGTTTTTCGATATAAAAATGATGACTGAGAGAGTACTCGGTCTTATATAAAAAAAGCTTCGATCCCAACCATTTAAAAACAGGCTGTCTCCAAAACTACTACCCTAATCTCCGATTGGACCCTTTCTGGAATGAAGTGATTTATACACTCAAAAGAAATTTAATCAAAAACTAAACAGGCATCCCTAGTTCATTCCTGACTGCGCTGTGATCGTCTTTTACAATATCAACACAGAATTTTCTCCGATTCTAGCAAAACTATTCAACCAGAACTTTAAGGAGAAATCTTTTACAAGCATTTGGAAGGTGGCAAGTGTATATCCGGTATTCAAGAATGCAAGCATCTGATCTTCCCCTTTCCAGTACAAGATCATTAGTCTCCTGAGCATCATTAGTAAACTTTTTGAGGCTATTATCAACAAGAATGTCGTTGATCATTTGGATAGAGACAACCTCTTGTGCAACGGGAAGTAAGGGATTCAATCAGCCCGATCCACTGTTGACGTCCTAACTATTGTTACACGAGTGTTGTGGAGTAGTTTTCTTCTCCTAGACAGGTTACCAAATGTTGTGGAGTAGTTTTCGCACTGAAGGTTATAATCGGTTGCGAATCGACTTAACGCACCCAAAATGTTAGGAACTTGGTAATCTTCCACTGAAAGCTGACTCCTTAGTATTCGGCTAACTGCCGACTAATATCAACTGCTTAGTAGTTCTACTGACTTAACGCACCCAAAATGTTAGGAACTTGGTAATCTTCCACTGAAAGCTGACTCCTTAGTATTCGGCTAACTGCCGACTAATATCAACTGCTTAGTAGTTCTACTGACTTAACGCACCCAAAATGTTAGGAACTTGGTAATCTTCCACTGAAAGCTGACTCCTTAGTATTCGGCTAACTGCCGACTAATATCAACTGCTTAGTAGATCTACTGAACTCTAATAGAACTCTAAAGAACTCCAAGGACTTCTTTCGTTACCTTCCTGTTAACTCTTATTAATATAGGAGGGAGAGTCCATTATTTGAGCAATAGGTGTGTTTTCCCATAACAACAAGTAATTAATGAGACCCTTGACGACACACATTCAGCAAGGACCGTAGCATTAGACATCTCGAAGACCTTTGACAAGGTGTACTACAAAATTTTTCCGAACAGGTAGATTCCTAAAGGTAGTTGTTAGCAGTCAATCTTCGGAGTCACTAGCAGTCAAAGCAGGTTTCTCCAGGAATCAATTCTCAGACTAACCCTCTTTTTGATTTACATAAATGATATACCTAAGAATTTACTCTGATCATTTGTGAGCCAATGATACGACGATATAGAGGCGCAACTTCAAAAGTCTTGACGCTCAATAGGTTAGCAGTTGACCTCTCTTCCGATCTAACACTAACATCCTAGAGGAAAAAAACTGGCTCTAAAACCAAAGTGATTACATTTCATCACCGCTCAACAGAGCAGTCACTATGAACAGAGGTCTCATCGAGAAGATCTGTCTTGAGAGGGTATTGAGCCTCAAACTCACACCCGACCTCGTAAAATTCCTACATACAATCAAATTCTGACTTGCCGGTCTTGACAAAGCTCAATAGCATCTACCCGTCCTTCTGAGCGATAAATTATTTCTTAGTCTAAAACCTCTTTCTTAGAGAGTAAATGTCGCCAATTTCTTGCTACCCCATGGCAATTGTTCCGATAAACCACATTCAGTGCCCCCACCAGCCCTGACATTTGGAGCTGGGACCCGTCATGCCACATGCACGAGGATGAATCATCCTCATTTTTTTCATATTCCATGAGTGAAAAGTAAGTTCCACTCTAAGGGCGTACTTTCTAAGAATTAGTTCTTTGTAGTGTTTTCATGATCATTACCATCTTAAACATTTCAGATCTACGGTTAACCGTTATTTTTCTTACATGACCTCATGATCTGCTCTGCTTGGCTCCTCAAACGCTCATACAACACTATACAGTAACTCTCTATCTTGAGTGGTTTTTGAACCTTGAATTTTGTGAACATTCTTCTTCTATGTGCCTTGTCCCTTCAGGACGTAGGCGAGCATGGCTTTCCACGTTTCTCTATCCATGGTGGCTCTGAGCACGCCTTCTCCTGTTACACCATGCAATACTCGTTCCGTCATCCACCTGATTACGTACTTCAAATATGTTATCCGTTGCTTTCCCCGTCTCTTTTCCCCTCTATCTCTCCTATTAGTATCAGATTCTCTAAGCCCCCCTTCCTCATTGGAACTTCAGCTGTCTCTTCCTGATGCTCAGTATTAATTTCCTTTTTGTTTCCGTCATTTCTAAAACCTCATCATTACTCACATGCTCGCTCCATGATATTCAAAGCATCCTTCTGTAGAACCACATTTCAGTTGCTTCAAGTTTTTCCTTCATCTTTGATTATATTGTCCAGCATTCACTGCCATATTGAAGGACGGACAGCACGTAGCAATCCAGTACTCTCTTCCTTGTTTATAGCAAAATTGTTCTGTTTCTTAATACCTTACTCAACTTCTGAAATGCTTCCTTCGCCATGCCAATTCTCCTTCGGATCTCTGTGTCACACTTTTCGGCTTCTGTTATAGCACTTCCCAGGTATTTAAATTTTTGTACCTGCTTGATTCTATATCCCCTCCCTGTATTTGTCATATTGGGTTACCTTTTTTACTGGTGACCATTTATTCGGTTTTCTTGCAGTTTATTTCTAGTCCTTTCTTGCTACTTTCTTCAGCTAGCTTCTGTAGAAGGTTTTGTAGTTTCCTTTCTGTGTCTGCTATCAGCACTGTATCATCTGCGTATATCAGGTTGTTTAAATTATGGCCTCCCAATACGAATCCAGGCATAACTTCTAGGGTCCTCAAAATATTTTCGCTGTACAAGTTGAATAGGTCCGGTGAAATGAAAACCCAAGAAAAATAGATCGATAAACTAGCTTAGCTGTTATATTTTTGGCCTTTTTCATTTCGTTATAAATATTTTTAACAAGTTCGTGTTTAACGAATTAGACTAGATTTCGTGCTTTGTATCGAGTGCATTGTAGTGCAATGAATATCGCTCGGAATGAGAAGTCGGACAGCAGAGTTCGAATTCCTGTTGAATTCGTTGCATTAACTTACGCGCGAATACGCTTTGAAAAGGCATTGATCCATCCCTACCCTCCAGCTATGGGTTAATGTCATTGGTCCTTACCTGTAACTCCAGAATGAACTTTTCCTAACACTATATATACTACGCCTCTCAAGAGAGAGAGAGAGAGAGAGAGAGAGAGAGAGAGAGCGAGTCGAGTCGAGTCGAGTCGAGTCGGTAGTAGTTTACTCCAAACCAAACTAGAAGTCATACTAACACCTTCCACATTTTGTATTATTTGTTATTTCTACCCCGGTGGTCGTGTTGTTCTTTTCGGATATTAACCTGGTCCATAACACTGGAGACGAATATATTGAAGAGACGGATTCTACGCTGAAGACAAAAGAAAAAACCTTTTGGCTATCAGTCGCCCATAACAGTGGTGACTAAGACATTGAAGAAACGGATTCTACGTGAAGATAAAAGAAAAAAAAACTTTTTTGAACACCAACCATAACAGCGGTGACAAAGATATAAAGAAACGGATTCTACCTGTCGACCATGACAGAAATCGAATTCTACACAGGAAAAAAAATATCACCAAGTTTCCAGAACAACGGGCGACAAAGACCTGAATTCTACACTGAGCAAAAAGGAAAATGCTTTTATGCAATTACACTACTCTAGCTACGAAGTTCTTTAGGAAAGATTTTTTCACATATAAAAGCGACCAGTATTCACAACAGTGGTTTTCCAAAACCGTAAACGCAAAACACAGAGGAGCCAAAACAGGGTAATCGGCCTAACAAGAAAGGAAAAATCTGTAAGTTCATTTTTTCGTTAACCAAAGTGATTTTTTTTTGTTTTTCATCCTTGCTTTCTTTTTTTTTAATCATATCACCCCGAGCAAGGCAGTAACGCCACTGATGTGCAGATGGCTACTTAAGAGTGAAAAGATTGGAAAAGAGAAAAGAGAAATCCGGAAACCACATCCTGAACAGGGAACAATGAATGAGTCTCTACACCTTTTCAATAGACGTGGGTGGAGTGTGAACCGGGCGATAAGTTAGTTTATCTACTCCAAATGAAGAAAAAAAGAGAAAGCCGGAAACCACATTCTAAACAGGAAACAAGGGATGAGCCTCTTCACCTCTTCAGTAGACGTGGGTGGAGTGTGAACCGGGCGATAGGTTAGTCTATCTACTCCAATTGAAAAAAAAAAGAAAAAGGAGTGAAAAGATTGGGAAAGAGAAAGCCGGAAACCACATTCTAAACAGGGAACAAGGGATGAGCCTCTACACCTCTTCAATAGACGTGGGTGGAGTGTGAACTGGGCGATAGGTTAGTCTATCTACTCCAAATGAAGAAAAAAGGAAAAGGAGAAAGAAGATTGGAAAAAAGAAAGCCGGAAACCACATTCTAATCAGGGATCAAGGGATGAGCCTCTACACCTGTTCAATAGACGTGGGTGGAGTGTGAACCGGGCGATAGGTTAGTCTATCTACTCCAATTGAAAAAAAAAGGAAAAGGAGTGAGAAGATTGGAAAAGAGAAAGCCGGAAACCACATCCTAAACAGGGAACAAGGGATGGGCCTCTTCATCTCTTTTGTACAAATAAGAAATAAATAAGTCATTATTTTTCCAAACTAGAAAAGGGATTTTTTTTTTACCGTCATAACTATAAACATTCATGTACGTGGATAACGTATTTTGAAAAAAGAAAAAGAGGAAAAAAAAGCGAATTTAATTTTCTCCTCTCCTCGTGGCAAAAGACAGCTTGTGTTATAATTGAATTACGTTGTAAACATGGAAGACTTTAAGACAACCTAATTTACTAATGAAAATGCAATTCGAGTAGCAACAAAAAATGAGGAAAGACAGGTTATGCTCGAAGAGAAACAATTAGAAATCCAACAAAAAACGAAGAAAAGCAACTCGAACTAAAAGAATCACTACTATGAGCAGAGAAAAATAAAGAGCAAAATTCTGAAAATGAATCAGCATTCTCGCAAAATGCTATATGGAACTCAATCAAAGATTTCACATGCGCCAGACGAAGACAAAACCTCCGTGGCTTACTTCAGAAGATATGAGGATTTATATGAGATTGATTGCGGGAATTGGTCAAACGCGAAAAAAGTGCGTCTACTACTTAGGAAACTAGGGACAAGCGAACACACTAAATTTGTAGACTACATTCTACCGAGTAAAACGAATGAGTTGACTTTGGGGGAAGCCGTGAAACTTTTAACGGAATTATTCAGTCCGAAAACTTCCCTATTCCACAAAATGTGGAAAGGTTTGAATTTAACACAATCGGATAGCGAAGACTGTATCACATTCGCTTCCGTAGTAAACAAACACTGCGATGACTTTAGGTTATCTGAACTCAGCGCTGACAATTTTAAATGCTTGATATACGTTCAAGGCCTGGTTTCGACTAAAGACGTGAGTGAACCAGAATTGACGATACAAAAATTAGTTGAGGACTGTCAGAGATGTATGAGCGTAAAAAAAGACTCGAAAGATATCGAAGCGTCTGACGTCGCTCACATACGAAAAAGACGTTTTTCACCCTACCAAAAAAAAAGGAAAAACAAACCAATTACTTTACTACAAAAAGTCAAATGAAACCTCAGAAAATATTACCACCCAGTCCATGCTATCGCTGTGGAACTCTGTTGTCCATACCGCTGTAAGACTTTTCTGTTGTGCAATAAAGTGGGACATAAAAGTTCACACTTTAGAACAAAGAAAAAAAAAGCCGGACGGGATAAATATCGGAAAATACGTACAAGTGGAAATGTTAAACAAAAAAAAATTTGATTACAATTGGATTCTGGATCCGATTTAACAATTATTAACCTACAGACATGGAAGAAATTAAACAGACCGACTATGTTGCAAACAGATAAAATAGCCAGGTCGGAAACAGAAAGAAAAATCAAATTTGAGGAGGAGATTGTCACAAATGTAACGTTCAACGGGATGACCAAGAAATTAAAGATGTTTGTTCTTAAAAAGCGGGAAAATTTATTTGGAACTGACTGAATGCAGAAATTTGACCTCTGGGATTTACCGATAAATACGTTCTGCCAAAAAGTGGAAAGTTTATCGAACGAGACAAAGAAATTGATGGGAAATTAAAGGAGAGTTTACCCGGCATATTTTCAGCCGGCCTCGGAAGGTGTAAAAAAAATGGCGGCTAAAATCGAACTAAAAGAAAATATACAACCCATTTTCTTGAAGAAAAGAAATGTACCTTTTGCATCATTAGAAAAGATAGACAAACAGTTGGATATACTCGGGGAAACCGGTATATTGGCGAAGGTAGAATATAGTCAACGGGCCGCACCTACGGTTTGTGTGGTAAAGAAATCGGGAGAGATACGAGGATGATGGGATTAAATGCAAAGATTAAAGATTATCACTATCCTTTCCTTAGTCCAGTGAAAGTATTCACAAAGTTGAACGGAGGAAAAATTTTCTCAATGATAGGATTGAGTGAAGAATACCGACAAATACCAATAGACGAGGAAAGCTCTAGGTTGTTGTGCATAAACTCTCATAGAGGGTTATATAAGTTCAAGAGATTAACATTCGGAATGAAGGTCGCGCCGGCGATATTTCAGCAAATAATGGACACTATGCTAGGCGGACTGGATTTCACAATTGCATACCTTGATGACATCCTGATAAATAGCAAAAATATAGAACAACACTGAAAACACGTTCAAGAGGTCTTCATGCGGATACAAAATTACGATTTAAGGTAAAATAAAATAAATGTGACGTCTTTATGAAGGAGATAAAATACCTGGGCAATATTATTGACAAAGAAGGTAGAAGACCAGACCCAGAAAGAGACACGGCAATAAAAACATTCCGGCTTTAAAAAAAATATAACCGAGTTACAAAACATTTTGGGCTTAATAAATCATTATCAAGAGTTTATATTTAACATGCACAAATTACGCGCACATCATTAAGATGCTAACAGTTTTTTATTTTAACGCATTATGATCCAAAATTGGAAATAATAGTTGCAAGTGACGCGTGTTGGGGCATGTATACTTCATAAAATGACGGATGGGACACTAAAACCCACTGCGCATGCGTCGTGAACGTTACTATCAGCCAAAAATAATTACTCGCAAATCGAAAAGGAAGCGTTAGGGATTATTCTTGCGGTTATGAAATTCCACAAATATATTTACGGCAGATTCTTTACCTTACAGACGGACCACAAGCCGTTACTGACAATATCTGGATCAAAAAAGGCCTCCCTGTCTACACTGCTAATAGATTACTAAGATGGGGGACAATTCTATTAAATTTTAACTTCAAATTAGAGTATCTTCCATCGGGAATGCAAATCGGGTATGCAAACGGTCTTTTGAGATTAGTATCAAAGAAAACGGAGCCATTAGAAGATTCCGTGATTTCTGCATTACGTGATTAAGAGGATATTAGAACATCATTATGCAGTACAATTCGAGACCTCTCCGTCATATTACAAGAAATAAGAAACGAAGCAGTGAATGACGAATTTATAAAGGAAACTTATAATCTGGTGTAGGCGTCAAAGCTAAACTCGCAGCCGAGATTGAAAAAGACCTCCAATCCATAATGGACTGGGGTAAGAAATGGCTAGTAAATTTTAATGCTTCTAAAACGAAGCTACAGTCAATTAACCATCATCGACAATTTCACCTACCTCCCATTAGCATGGGTCAGGCTTGCCTCCCAGAGAGTAAAACACTACGCCTCCTTGGTCTCACACTTTCAGCGGACCTCAAATGGAATGACTATATCAAATCCATTGCTAAATCCGCTGCTATGAAAGTCGGTTCTCTGTGTAGGGCCCGGAAGTTTTTTCCGTCTAAATCTATCCTGCACATTTACAAATCTACCATCCGCCCGTGCATTGAATACAGCTGCCATATCTGGTCGGGTGCCCCTGCTGTTCTCCTCGGGCTTCTCGATAAGGTTCAGAGGAGGGTCTGTAATGTGATAGATACCAACTTGGCAGACCGCCTGCAGTCTCTCTCCCACCGGCGAGACGTGGCTTCCCTGTGTCTCTTCTATAAATACTTTCACGGCTTCTGCTCCGATGAACTTAGATCACTGGTGCCCCCTAAATACGAATTTGCACGAGATACTAGATTAGCAACTAGATCCCACCCTTTTACAGTGAAACCTATAAAATGCAGCCGTAACTTCTACTCCAACAGTTTCTTTCCTCGCACTTCCCGACTGTGGAATTCTCTTCCAAACGATTGCTTCCCCGACGGCTACAATCTCCAGGAGTTTAAATGTAAGGTCAATACAGACCTCCTAACACACTAACCTGCTCCCATTCTATCAAGCACTCTTCCCATCTGCCCGACCCTCATCCTCGCTATCCTTACTCATCTGTCACCTTTCTCCTGACATTCCCTATGTCTATCCACTCCTTCTTTTTACCTTCCCCTATGTAGCCCCATGCGCAATAGTGGCAGTGGAATGCCTTGCTTGGGGTGAGATGATTAAAAAAAAAAAACAGAAACGAAAATAAAAATTTTCAGAAAAAGATAAGCATATCCCAGACTATTTTTCGTTACGTGATAATGTTCTGCTAATGAAAGAATAGTAATCACGAAAGCGCTTCAATGGAGAATCCTCAAGGATTTCCACAGGGGCCACCCAGGAAAGAACAGGATGAAATCCTTAACGCGAAGTTATGTGTACTGGCCAAACATGGATCAAGATATTGTACAAATGGTGAACAAATGCTGTACCTTAGCAGCCAAGGCACCTCCGATCATTCATAAGCCATGACCTAAGACAGATCGACCGTGGTCAAGAATCCAAGCATATTTCGCAGGTCCGTTAGAGGGCTTCTATTACTTGATTGTAATAGACTGTTACAGCAAATGGCCAGAAGTATTTCGTTGTAGAAAACCTACTTCTGAGACGACAATAAATTGCCTCCACGAGCTGTTTGCTCGCTTCTGAGTGGTGGATTGTCTAGTCAGTGATAATGGGACAAAATTTACATCTGCGAACTTTCAAGAATTTTGTGAAATATTTCAGGTGAAACACGTCAAATCTCCTCCATATCACCTAAAGACAAACGGTCAAGCGGAGAAGTTTGTAGATAAACTAAAAAGAGCACTAAGGAAAGCTTATGGCATACCCACAGAAAAGGCATTAGAACAATTCTTGGAAGTGTATAGAATTACACCGAACAGTACGACGCCATCGACACTATCGCCAGCGGAAGTAATGTTTGCCCGAAAAATTATATCGGTATTCGACAATTTACTGCCGAAACAGACAAAGCAATCACCAACATCGTTTGTACCGAAAAGAAAATTTAATACAGGGCAATTCTTTTTTAAATGTTCAAAACAACACATCCTACTGGGAGCCAGGGACAATGAAGAAATGGATTGGTAATATGATTTACATAATTCAGGGTCCGAAGTTCTTACATAAAAGGAATTTAAATCAGATTAGAAAGAGGTTGTTAGAGGATTCTAACTGTCTACCTCAGGAAAAGGAGGAAGTAATGGGCACAATATTCGACATATTCGATATGCAAAGGCCTCAATCAGTTTCAAAACCACGGAAATCTAACAGAAAAAAATTTACAGAGCCTTTGATGATTAATCCAAAAGGGAAAAATATTAAAGACCCCTACGAGATAACAGCTTGGGAGGGTGTGTCAGAGGTCCTTACCTGTAACTTCAGAATGAACTCTTCCTAAAACTGTATATACTATACCTCTCAAGAGAGAGAGAGAGAGAGGGAGAGAGAGAGAGAGTCGAGTTGGTAGTAGTTCACTCCAATTCAGACTGACAGTCATACCTTCACATTTTGTATTGTTACTTCTTGTAAATATATATTTGTTATTTCTACCCTTGTGGACGTGTCGAAACTTAACCTGGTTCATAACAATTAAATAAGAGGACAGATTTGGTTCTATAGCCTTAGTTGGTAAGTAGTCTACCACTGAAAATAATGTCAACTTATCCTCTGCCCGCTCAGTCATGTCTAATCGTGTATCACGTACGACACGTAACTAACTGATCAAATGAATATTAGTATTAAATTATTGCAAAAGTTCCTACTCGATTTTACTTGTTGATATAAATGAAAGAAACTTGATACTAGCGTTTGTTTTAGCACCAAATTCTGGCGGATTCTACATTGAATATTTTTATCGTTCAGTTCGAAGTTAGACAATGTTGAATTTTAAAGTTTTGTTTAAATATGAACGCCTTAAAGATAGTGGATGCAAAGTTGCGCTGTTGCCATTTTATGTTCTATGAATCTCTGAAATAAATAAGCGTCAGAACTGTGAGAAAAAACGTCCAGGATGTTTATTTGTATCGTGCTTCAGAAAGGGATTTGTCAGATTTCTTGAAGCTGATTTTAATCTGAACGATGAATCATACCCCACCAGAAAAGTCTCCTTGCTTGTCATCGTGGTGAATAAACTGAAGATTTTGATTGGTAAGTGTTTACAAAACGATATTTGAACTGTCTTTGGCCATCTAAAAGATTCTTGAATTAGAAAAAATAAAAAAACGGAAAAGGCGTCAATTTCGAACACGGCAAATTAAAAACGCATATTTCAAAACAGACCATGCAGAAAAACAAAGCGTTGAAAATTTCTAGCAGCTACCGTATTTTACTGACTTTGATGTTTCATTTATTTCGGCCTCTACAGAAAAATTTAAATGACAAAAAATTAGCTCTGTACATTGCAACACAGAGATCCGAAGACAAATTGGTATATTCAAGTTGGCATTTCCAAAGATAACCAGAGTACTGTGAGATAAGAAATTCTCATTGGAAACAAAGAAAAGAGTGCAGGAATGAAAAAAAGCACTAAGGAAATCTTATGGTGTACCAACAGAAGAGGCATTACAACAATACTTGCAAGTGTATAGAATTACACCGAACAGTACGACGCCATCGGCACTATCGCCGGCGGAAGTAATGTTAGAAAAATTAGATGTGGTATCTGGTATTCACTTTGGGAACGAATGTTAAACGGTCTCTTCAAGTGTGAAGATTAAGCTGGAGGCAACAGAAATGTGGTTCGAGAGACGAATACTGAGGATAGCTCTGCTGCTCTCCTTAGGCTTCTTGACAAAATACAAAGGAGGATCTGTAACGTGGTTGATACTGACTTGGCAGACCGGCTGCAGCCGCTCTCTCACCGGCGTGATGTGGCTTCCCTGTGCCTCTTCTACAAGTACTTTCATGGCTACTGCTCCGATGAGCTTAGATCACTGGTGCCGCCTAAGCACGAATTTACACGAGATACTAGATTAGCAACTAGGTCCCACCCTTTTACAGTTAAACAAATAAGATGTAACCGTAAATTCTACTCCAACAGCTTCTTTTCTCGCGCTTCCCGCTTGTGGAACTCCCTTCCACAACTCTGCTTTCCCGACAGTTAAAATCTCCAGGTGTTTAAATGTAGGGTCAATAGACACCTCCTATCACACTAACTCCCAATTATTCTCAGAACACTCTCATCTACCCAACCCTCATTCTCGGTATCCTTACCCGCCTATCACCCACCCTCTGACATTTCCTATATTTAATCATCCTTTCTCCACTCTATATAGCCCCCTGCGCAGTAGTGGCAGTGACATGCCTTGCTCGGGGTGAAACGCTTATAAAAAAAAAAAAAGCATGGACCGAGCTCGTGAGTAATGGCGAGGTTTTGGAGAGGATGCAAATAGAAGGAAAACCCATACTTAACATCAGGAAGAGAGAGCTGAGGTTTCCTGGACGCGTAATGAGAAAGTAAGTTTCGGAGAATCTGATACTCACAGGACGGACAGAGAGAAATTGAGAGAAAGGAAAGCAGCGCGAGACATACTTGATGGGCTTAAGCAAATGGATAGTGAAGCAGTGTTTGGGAAAGATATAAAGAGGAAAAATATTAAGAGCGACAAAGCACAGGAGCACGTTGAAGTCGATGATCTCTTACGTCTTACACGGCAATTGAAGAGGAATAGTCAGTCAAAAATTACCTCACATCCTTCTTCCAAGAAAAATAGACGAAGTTTCTACGAAAATGGCATCAACATGCTTGTAAAACGATAGAAGACAGTTGTTAAAATTATTGAAGGCTCTGTACTTGACTTGATTTTGTTTTGTGACTTTGCCTCACAAAAATATTTTCATGGGAATTGTTCTTTTTTTTATCATTTCAACCCAAGCAAGGCATTCCACTGCCACTATTGTGCAGGGGGTGAGGGGAAGGTGAAGAGAAAGAGTGGTTAGATATAGGAAATGTGAGAAGGAGGGTGATAGACGGGTAAGGATACTGAGGCTGAGGGTTGGGTAGATGGGTGTTTGAGTGTTTGAGAGAATGGATGCGAGTTTTTTTTTGTTTTTTTTATAAAAACGATAACGCCACTGATGCGCAGGGGGCTACGTAAGAGTAAAAAGATTGGAAAAGAGAAAGCCGGAAAGCACATCCTAAACAAGGAACAAGGGATGAGCCTCTTCACCTGTTCAATAGACGTGGGTGGAGTGTGAACCGGGCGATAGTTTAGTCTATCTACTCCAGTTGAGTTAGTGTGTTAGGAGGTGTCTATTGACCTTACATTTAAACTCCTGGAGATTGTAGCTGTCAGGGAAGCAAGTATGCGGAAGGGAATTCCACAGACGGGAAGTGCGAGAAAAGAAGCTGTTGGAGTAGAAACTACGGTTACATTTTATCGGTTTCACTGTAAAAGGGTGGGACCATGTTGCTAATCTAGTATCTCGTGCAAATTCGTACTTAGGGGGCACCACTGATCTGAGTTCATCGGAGCAGAAGACGTGAAAGTATTTATAGAAGCGGCACAGGAAAGCCACGTCATGCCGGTGAGAGAGTGACTGCAGCCGGTCTGCCAAGTCGGTATAGATCACATTACAGACTCTCCGTTGTATTTTGTCAAGAACCCCGAGGAGAATAGCTGATGAACTTTTCTCTGTGGTACCTAGAATTTATGAATTCAAGCGCAATACTAGATCTCATAATTTTACAATTTAAATTGGATGTAACCGTAAGTTCTATGCTAACAGTTCCTTCCCCGCACTAAAAATCTCAGCCAGCATGTTTTTTTTTGTAGTCAACTTTGATTTTCAAAAATGTAAATGCAATGTCAATTGCTATCTCTTCTCTAAATAATTCTTGTTCTTTTATTCTTCTTTCTGCATAAGTATGGTTGCCTTTTCTCATATTCTCTCACACCCACTAACACTTGTGTTTTAGTGGCTTTGTTGCCTTGCTTGGAGCGAAATGATTTAAAAAGTACGTTTAAAATAAATTGAACTGTGATGCAAATTAAATTGTGAAAAATTATCAGAAGCAAGAAAATGAGAAAATACGCGATTTTGTTGTCAGATATAGTGTTATTTTGTATTGCATTTATGTTAAATAACATAATATATGTATAATTTCTGGTGGCGATAAACGTTGAGGTTCTTCTGTTATTTGATGCTTTTTTGAAAATTGGCAGAGAGAGAGAGAGAGAGAGAGAGAGAGAGTATGGGTAGAGATGAAGAGTTGTTTAGAATGTTCTTTTTTCTTCTTTTATGAGCCGTGTTCCTTCAGGACGTAGGCGATCATGGCCTTCCACATCTCCCTATCCCTAGTGGCTTTTAGCAAGCCTTCTCCAGTTACCCAAGTAAAACTCAGCTGCGCCATACACTTGTTCATTCAACTTACGACCCTCGCATACTGGCGCTACTTATGATTGACATTAATCATACGTGCGATTTTGTTTGTATGCTAACAACATACTAATTGAGGCTTAGTAAATATGCTATACACACTTTATTGTCCAATGGTGGTTTTATTTTCATAAACATGAACTAAATTTTTTAAAAACATAAAACAATCAAAGAAATGTTCAGTTAGTCAGTTAAGTACCATACGTGATACACGCTTGGGCGATCATGTCTCTTTCGAGACATGACTGACTGGGCAGAAGATTATCCCGCAGTAGGTTGTCATTGCTTTCTGCGTTAGACTGGTTGCCAGCCAGGTTTATAGAACCCAATCTGTCCCGTTATTTAACCCATAACTGGAGGGAAGAAACGGGTATTTGCGCGTAAGTGAATGCAAGGAATTCAGCTGAAATTCGAACTCGGCTCCCCGATTCCTCGTTCCGAGTCGATATCTACTGCACCACAACGAACATCCGCGTTATTCATTCAACCTTAAATACCCAAAATTCGTCACTGCTGGATTTATGTAAATGCTCTAAACTATTTTCTTCAGAATCATCACTAAAGTCAGTCGTGTGCAATAAATGATCCTCAATACCAGGCATGGCATAGCGGGGTACCTCGAGCTGGTGTAATGGTTAACAAGCTTATCTCTCTAAAATCATTACAAGTGATTAGTGAGTTCGATCCTCACTGGGTAGCCCATATTTTTCGGCCATGAGCTACATCTAAGCTGCGCTTAGAAAATCACTATATCATTGTGGTAACTGATAAATTCGTCCTGGAAGACGCACACGTAATTTTAGGGGAAAAAAGTACGTTTTGTAAGCCGGAAAATACGTTATATATATATATATATATATATATATATATATATATATATATATATATATATATATATATATATATATATATATATATATCGCTTTTTAGCTGTAATTTTCTTTAAAACATGTTACATAATCCCCCCATAGTATTCTCAGCATATTTATGTAGAATAGCTTCTTTTTTTTTTTGCTTCAAGCCGCCTCTTCACCAGTGAACAAAATTTTCCAACATTCACTGCCATGGAGGAGAATAGATAAGGCATCACACTTGATTCTTTGTTTCTAACGAAATTTTCTTGTTTCATAATACTTTATTTAGTTGTTGATAAACAGTATTCGTTCATCCAATGCGTCTTCCGATCTCTGTGTCGGTCTTTCTCTTACGGCACAACAGAGATAATCATATGTTTGTTCCAGCTGTATTATAATGTCTTTAATTTGTAAGTGAAACCCTTGGGCGTATCTGTTGCTGTTGTCCATACATTGATTTTTACAGCTGGTTTCATTTTCTACATCGTCTAAAAGATTTTGCAGCTTTCTTTTTCAGTTTGGAATCAACAGTTTCATCTGCGTATATTATGTTCTCAGAGTTATGTCATTCGATAATAAATCCTAGTATCTATCTATCTATCTATCTATCTATCTATCTATCTATCTATCTATCTATCTATCTCTGTCTTTTCATATCTATCTATCTATCTATCTATCTATCTATCTATCTATCTATCTATCCAAGTATCTCATTCTTTTTCTATCTATCTATCTATATATATATATATATACATATATATATATATATATATATATCAAATCTATCTATCTATCTATCTATCTATCTATCTATCTCAGTCTTTTCATATCTATCTATATATATATATATATATATATATATATATATATATATATATATCAGACTTTTCAAATCTATCTATCTATCTATCTATCTATCTCAGTCTTTTCATATCTATCTATCTATCTATCTATCTATCTATCTATCTCTGTCATTTCATATCTATCTATCTATCTATCTATCTATCTATCTATCTATCTATCTATCTATCCAAGTATCTCATTCTTTTTCTATCTATCTATCTATCTATCTATCTATCTATCTATCGATATATATATATATATACATATATATATATATATATATATATATCAAATCTGTCTATCTATCTATCTCAGTCTTTTCATATCTATCTATCTATCTATCTATATATATATATATATATATATATATATATATATATATATCAGTCTTTTCAAATCTATCTATCTATCTATCTATATATCTATCTCAGTCTTTTCATATCTATCTATCTATCTATCTATCTATCTATCTATCTATCTAAGTATCTTAGTTTTTTCATTATCTATCTATTCAAGTATCTCAGTCTTTCTATCTATCTATCTATCTATCTATCTATCTATCTATCTATCTAATACGAGGTATTCATTATCTAAGTATCTCAGTCTTTTCATATCTATCTATCTATCTATCTATCTATCTATCGATATATATATATATATATATATATATATATATATATATCTTTTCAAATCTATCTATCTATCTCAGTCTTTTCATATCTATCTATCTATCTATCTATCTATCTATTTATATATATATATATATATATATATATATATATCAGTCTTTTCAAATCTATCTATCTATCTATCTATCTATCTATCTATCTATCTATCTAATACGAGGTATTGATTCTTCTTCAGGTTGATTTTTCAAAGCACATGTATTGTGGGTACGTTCACACAACCCAGTAAACCTTACCTTATGTATTATGTTCACGTTATACGTTAATCTTGGGGAGGTTTGATCCCAGCTTCGTAAATAATTATTTACTAAGTGTTGCTTAGATGTGAAACAAGGCAGAAATTATGGTGCATACTGTAAGGATCGAACTCACATTTCATTTATAATTACTTGAGCGATACAAGCCTGTCAACGTTGAAGCGTCCTGGGCTTAGTAAATTATTGTGTGCAACTTTCCTTGCACCAGACACTCTATTTATCACATGTAGCAGACGTCATTATTTCAAGCCCTGGTAAAAGGATTTTGAGTGTTTAAGGAATTTTAAGACAAATATTACTTCCATCCTTATTTAAAAATATGATCTTAAAATTTTTCTTTTACTTTCTGATATTCTTCCCAAAAAGTGACCATATTTTAAAACCTAGAAGTTACGTTCACATTTTTCTTCTTTTTTAATTTATTTATTTCACTCAGTGAGTTATGTGCCATACGTGATACACGCTTTGGGCGATCATGTCTCGAAAGAGACATGACTGACTGAGCAGAAGATTATCCCACAATAGATTGCCATTGCTTTCTGCGGTAGACTGTCCTGTTATTTAACTCATAACTGGAGGGAAGATACAGATTAATACCTTTCCCAAGTGTATTTGAGCGTAAGT
Source organism: Ascarosepion bandense (assembly GCA_037127315.1). Taxonomy (NCBI): domain Eukaryota; kingdom Metazoa; phylum Mollusca; class Cephalopoda; order Sepiida; family Sepiidae; genus Ascarosepion; species Ascarosepion bandense. The sequence goes on from JBBBDQ010001337.1 coordinate 2,542,045, forward strand.
AAATTCAAGGAATTCATTTGGAATTCGAACTCCGCTCCCCGATTTGTCGTTCCTAGTCGATATCCGCTACACTACAACGCAGATTATTTACTTAGTTTTCTGAAAGATGCTTCCAATGATATATATGTGAAGTGGTGGTATATAGGGGATTCAAATTTACCCAGATGTCGTAATGTACCAATTAGTTTTAATAATAAAGTAACGGTAAATATCACCTGTGCCATGAGATACATGTGGGTAACGAGGCCAGTGCTGGATTATGGTAGAAAAAAAGAATTACAGACAGAGACGGTTACAATAAATAAAAAAAAAGGAAAACATAAAAATAAAGAAAGATCTGGAAAGAAACTGGTTATCCACGTCAAAATGAGGTAATGATGAAAAAAGACTATTCAAGGCGTTCAGAGATAGAAAGGTACACCTAAACTTTGTCATCGGCAGTCACAATCTAAACAA
>JBBBDQ010001337.1:2547500-2712500 GCA_037127315.1 Ascarosepion bandense
CGTAAAAAGGGTAGATAAAAAATGCCGAAAGAAAGGACTTCAAATAAGCTACAAGAAAACCGAATGTATGATCATCAGCAAACAGAAAAACTCAAAATGCCAATTACAGATTGGGGACACTAAAATCAAGCAAGTACAAAAATTTAAGCACTTAAGAAGCCTTCTAACGGAAGACGGAAAGTGCGACACTGAGATCCGAATGCGAATTGGCATGGCAAAAGACGCATTCCAGAAGCTGAGTAGAGTATTAAGTGACAGGAAAGTTTCGCTAGAAACAAAGAAGATAGTACTGGATTGCTATGTGATGTCTGTTCTTCAATCTGGTAAAGAATGCTCGACAATATCATCAAAGATGAAGGAAAGAGTTGAAATAACTGAAAATGATACTACAGAAGAATGTTGCAAATATCATGGATCCAGCAGGTGAACAATGTTGAGGTTTCAGAAAGAATGGAAACGAAAAAGAATTTAATACTGCGCATCAGGAAAAACAGTTGAAGTTCTTGGGACATGGGATGAGGAAGGACGGCTTGGAGAATCAGATACTCACAGGTCAAAAGAAAGACCAGGGAAAGTAGCGGATAACATATTTTAAGGGCCTGAGCAGGTGGATGGCAGATCAGGGTTTGGGTTGGGTAACTGGAGAAAGCGTGCTAAGACCCACAGGGATAAGGAGACTTAGAAGGCCATGATCGCCTACGTTCTGAAGGGACATGGTACATAGAAAAAGAAGAAGAATGATCATTATAGATAATTAAAAAAGAATGTGCATAAAGGATCAAACTATTTTATAAATTACCTGCGTTTAATTCACTGATGTTATGAGTAATTGACTCTACTCAAAAAGACTTCATAATAAAATATCGAAATTTTAATTTCATTGTTTTTCTTTTTCATACTCAATTTTAGAGGTACAAAGGAAATAGTTCCAAGGGGTACAGAAGAACAAAAAGATTGGGATTCCCTGTTAAATTATAGGGTTAACTGTTATCTTCCACATATATCGCCATAAATTGTACGTCCCATTCCGTAACGTACTATCTCGAGTGGCTCCTTCGCTTTGTACAGGGTGAACATCATTATTAAAACAGGATATAAACAGTCATTCCATGATATCTAATGCTTATCAAAAAAGTAGGGTCTTGGGAATTTCATAAATTTTCTTACAAACTCGTGTAAGTGTAAGATTGGTAATTTGAAGCCAGCTTTACGACATATTCCTTTACGACATATTCCTTTACGACATATTCCTTTCCACTTTATGAAGTCTTTATTAGTAAAGATGGAAGTGCAGTGACGTCAGCAGAAACAAAAGAGGTAAAGAAATTACATCAGCCATGCTAGTTGTAATATGTAGCTTCCGAAAAATTACGAAAAACATGAGTGCATCTTGACTCTTAATACCGAGTGTATAGATCAAAAAGTAATTCATATGCCTAAGACATCAGAAAATAAATATTAATTTAAAGTTTTGCGTAGTAAGTTTTAAACTATTACGCGATATCAGTTCTTCATCCTGTATGGAAGTGAGTTTTTATGGCGGGTCATTTATTGCCAACTAAATTTTATTTATTTATTGTTGGTAATACCTTTTTCTTTCAACAATTTATTGCTGTTTCTATATAAGTTTTGTGTCTAGTAATACTTTTTTTTCTTTTCGAGTATCAAGATTCATTGGGATTTTGTTTTTAAGGGTCCCCAAGTCCTACCCTTGTTATTTAACTCATAACTGAAGGGAAGGGACTGATTAATACTTTTCCCAAGGGTACCAGTGCTTAAGTGAATCCAGGGTATTCAACTGGAATTCGAAATCGGCTCACCGATTTCTCTTTCCGAGCCGATATCCACTGCACCACAACGCACATCCGTCACTAAACGCTTACAACACCTGGTATTCCCAAGCGGTCAACCCATCTAAGTACTGACCAGGCTCAACGTTGCTTAACTTCGGTGATCGAGCAAGAATCGGTGTATACAACGTGATATCGACGTAAGCCTGTTAAAAATGAAGAAAAGAGTTGAAGCAACAGAAATCTGGTTCTACATATGGATGCTAATGATATCATGAATCGAACATGTGAACAACGACGAAGTTTTAGAGAATATGGAAACAAAAAGAACATTTATACTTTACACCAGGAAGATACAGTTTGGTTTATGAGGCAGAAAATGAGGGAGAGGGGCTTGGATAATCTGATACTCAAGGAAGAGAATGAAGGCAAGAAAGACACAGGGGAAACAACTCATAACGTTTTTAACAGCTTGAGTAAATGGATAGCGTAAAAGATTTTAAGAAAAATAGTGAGAAGGCAAATTTATTTAAATGCTACAAAGAGCAGAAATTTGTAGCGAACCATTATGCCTACGTCCTGAAAGGACACGGTAAATATAGAAGAAGAATCCCGGTTACGAACTAAAGATACCGGCAGTTTGACGATTAAAGTCCCTCGATTTAGCTAATAATGGCTTCTCTATTTAATTCTTATTTGCTGACATGTTTAGTCCATGTTATTCTCGGCATCCTTCTGCAGTTTTTACTGTAAATATAGAAGAAGAATCCTGGTTACGAACTAAAGATACCGGCGGTTTGACGATTAAAGTCCCTCGATTTAGCTAATAATGGCTTCTCTATTTAATTCTTATTTGCTGACATGTTTAGTCCATGTTATTCTCGGCATCCTTCTGCAGTTTTTACTGTAAATATAGAAGAAGAATCCTGGTTACGAACTAAAGATACCGGCGGTTTGACGATTAAAGTCCCTCGATTTAGCTAATAATGGCTTCTCTATTTAATTCTTATTTGCTGACATGTTTAGTCCATGTTATTCTCGGCATCCTTCTGCAGTTTTTACTGTAAATATAGAAGAAGAATCCTGGTTACGAACTAAAGATACCGGCAGTTTGACGATTAAAGTCCCTCGATTTAGCTAATAATGGCTTCACTATTTAATTCTTATTTGCTGACATGTTTAGTCCATGTTATTCTCGGCATCCTTCTGCAGTTTTTACTGTAAATATAGAAGAAGAATCCTGGTTACGAACTAAAGATACCGGCGGTTTGACGATTAAAGTCCCTCGATTTAGCTAATAATGGCTTCTCTATTTAATTCTTATTTGCTGACATGTTTAGTCCATGTTATTCTCGGCATCCTTCTGCAGTTTTTACTGTAAATATAGAAGAAGAATCCTGGTTACGAACTAAAGATACCGGCGGTTTGACGATTAAAGTCCCTCGATTTAGCTAATAATGGCTTCTCTATTTAATTCTTATTTGCTGACATGTTTAGTCCATGTTATTCTCGGCATCCTTCTGCAGTTTTTACTGTAAATATAGAAGAAGAATCCTGGTTACGAACTAAAGATACCGGCGGTTTGACGATTAAAGTCCCTCGATTTAGCTAATAATGGCTTCTCTATTTAATTCTTATTTGCTGACATGTTTAGTCCATGTTATTCTCGGCATCCTTCTGCAGTTTTTACTGTAAATATAGAAGAAGAATCCTGGTTACGAACTAAAGATACCGGCGGTTTGACGATTAAAGTCCCTCGATTTATCTAATAATGGCTTCTCTATTTAATTCTTATTTGCTGACATGTTTAGTCCATGTTATTCTCGGCATCCTTCTGCAGTTTTTACTGTAAATATAGAAGAAGAATCCTGGTTACGAACTAAAGATACCGGCGGTTTGACGATTAAAGTCCCTCGATTTAGCTAATAATGGCTTCTCTATTTAATTCTTATTTGCTGACATGTTTAGTCCATGTTATTCTCGGCATCCTTCTGCAGTTTTTACTGTAAATATAGAAGAAGAATCCTGGTTACGAACTAAAGATACCGGCGGTTTGACGATTAAAGTCCCTCGATTTAGCTAATAATGGCTTCTCTATTTAATTCTTATTTGCTGACATGTTTAGTCCATGTTATTCTCGGCATCCTTCTGCAGTTTTTACTGTAAATATAGAAGAAGAATCCTGGTTACGAACTAAAGATACCGGCGGTTTGACGATTAAAGTCCCTCGATTTAGCTAATAATGGCTTCTCTATTTAATTCTTATTTGCTGACATGTTTAGTCCATGTTATTCTCGGCATCCTTCTGCAGTTTTTACTGTAAATATAGAAGAAGAATCCTGGTTACGAACTAAAGATACCGGCAGTTTGACGATTAAAGTCCCTCGATTTAGCTAATAATGGCTTCTCTTTAATTTCTTATTTGCTGACATGTTTAGTCCATGTTATTCTCGGCATCCTTCTGCAGTTTTTACTGTAAATATAGAAGAAGAATCCTGGTTACGAACTAAAGATACCGGCAGTTTGACGATTAAAGTCCCTCGATTTAGCTAATAATGGCTTCTCTATTTAATTCTTATTTGCTGACATGTTTAGTCCATGTTATTCTCGGCATCCTTCTGCAGTTTTTACTGTAAATATAGAAGAAGAATCCTGGTTACGAACTAAAGATACCGGCAGTTTGACGATTAAACTCCCTCGATTTAGCTAATAATGGCTTCTCTATTTAATTCTTATTTGCTGACATGTTTAGTCCATGTTATTCTCGGCATCCTTCTGCAGTACCATATTTCGACTGCTTCAAGTCTTTCCTTCTTCTTTGATAAGATTGTCCGGCATTCGCTGCCATATAGAAGAACAGACATCACATAACATTCCAGTAATCTTTTCTTGGTTTCCAACGAAATTTTTCTATCTCTCAATACTCTGCTTAGCCTTTTTTGACCATACCAATATGCCTTCGGATTACAGTGTTGCACTTTCCATTCTCAGAATACTTCCCAGGTTTTTAAATTTATGTCCCTACTTGATTTTAGCATCCCCCAGTTGTAGTTGGCATTTTGAGGTCCTCATTTCACTGATGAACATGCATAGAGTTTTCTTGAAGTTTATGTGTAGTCCTTTCTTCTCGCTTTCCATTGCTACCTTCAGTATGAGGTTCTGTATTATCCTTTCCGTATCTGCTATCAGTACTGTGTCATCTGCGTAACTTATATTGTTAAGATTGTGTCCGTCAGTGACGAATCCTAGCAGGACTTCTAGTTCTCGTAGAATTGCCTTGCTGAACAGGTTGAATAGATCCGGTGAGAAAACACATCCTTGTTTTATATGCCTTTCTATTTTTGTATATATGCAGAATTATTTTCCTGTCCGTATGCAAGAAGTTTGCTACCAGTATAAGTTCTTGATTATTCTGTCTTTCTCGAATATGTCAAAGTTGACAAGCTTCTCTATCAAGCCTTTGTAACGTACTTTGTTGAATGCCATTGCGGGATCTATAAAACGCAGATATACGTCTTTAGATATATATCTATATACATCTATAAAACGCAGATATACGTCTTTCTGCATTTGGATAGCCATTTCTAATAATATGTTAAGCATAAATATCGCGTTCAGTGTTCCCGTGTCCTTGACGAAACTGAACTGACCCTATTTTAAGTAGATATATAAACACCCACCCTAGAGAGAAGTGTATCTCTCCCATCCACAAGAGAAATATATGCACAATGTTGGAGCTCGAAACTAACTGAGGAATACTACAGCTGAATAAAACTGTAAGCTTTCAGAGATGCAAACGTAAGTTCTATGGTAACAGTTTCTTCACTGTCACTTCTTGTTTCTGGAACTCTTTTGCTTTCTAATCCAATCTGAAGCTCAGAATCTTTTGTCTTTTAATTCCTGTTATCTTATTGTTCTGTCTTTTTAATAATGAGGATTACGAGCGTAGCACGGTTATTGTACGATCACCTATGTTAAATAATGTCGAGCCTAGATCGATGAACACTTGGAAAATGCCAGGTGTTGGATATACAGTGGTGTAATGCTTAATGGCTCGGTATTGGAAATCGGAGAGCCGAGTTCCAATTCCAGTCGAGTTCGTGATATTAACTTATGCGAAAAGACCTCTGAAAAATATATTAATCCACCTTTTCTTCTCTCAGTTATGGGTTAAATAGTAGGCGGTATATGAGTAAATTACGATCATCTCAAAATATTTCTTTCTTTTTTTTTATCATTTCACCCTAAGCAAGGCGGTACGGCCGCTGATGCACAGGGGGCAAATAAGAGAGTAAAAGTTTAAGCAAGAAGAGAGTGAAGAGAAAGACGAATCAGTTACATGGGGTGTCAGAGAAAGGGCAAGAGAAGGATGGGGGCACAAGTTTGAAGACAGTTGCGAGGCTAGAAAGGAAAAGAACAAGATATACGGAATGATGTAGAAAGGGCTGGAATCAAGTGGATAAGAAATGGGTATTGACATTGCATTTAAATTCCTGGAGGTTGTAGCCGTCAAGAAGGCAAGTGTATGGAAGAGAGTTCCACCTGCGGGAAGTGCAAGAAAAGAAGCTGATGGAGTAGAATTTACGGCTGCATTTAGTTGATCTAACTGTGAATGGGTGGGATCTTGTTGCCAGTCTGGTTGCACGAGTAAATTCTAGTGGCGGGGGCACCAGTGACTTAAGTTCGTCGGAGCAGAAGCCATGAAAATAATTGTAGAATAGACACATCCCGTCGATGAGAAAGTGGTTGGAGTCGAGCTGCCAAGTCGGGACTTATCACATTACAGATTCTCCTTTGGAGCCTGGCGAGAACACTGAGATTAATAACCGGGGTGCCCCACCATATATGATAGCAGTATTCTATGCACGGACAGATGGTTGATAGAACCCGCAAAAGGTGAGCTAAGCTGTACAAAACGAACCAGTCAGTCACTCCTTAATATTGTTTCCTTTTATTATTATTATTATTATTATTATTATTATTATTATTATTATTATTTCCCACTAAGTACCTCCTTGTCTCTTGTGGCCTTATTGCGTTGATTGAGATAAAATGATTTTAAAAATTATGGGAGATATGTTCACTTGTTCTCTTTCGTAATGAACTAACACAACTTCACATATTTACCGTATCATTGCCACGATCTGAAAGCCCGCGTTTGTATTTTTATTTCAATAATGGCTTTTTGTTTAACGTCAAAATTTTGACGATATCAAAAATAAAAAGAAAACAAGATAGAAATGACTAAGCGCGGTTGAAAATCATCGCCACGTCCATTTCTTACCCAAAGGGCGATATTACAAGATTTACAGCCTCCTTGTATTACAATATCCACATCCCAAAACCTACACGCTCTTAATGGTCTTATTAATAACCCTATTAGAATTACATGCCGGCATGAATATGAAGAATATCGTAAATGAAATTTGAAATTCGTCTATGCGAACAATAGACAATAATAAATATTATAATTGTCCCACAGCGCGATGAATCATACTTGAAATGATGGGATTGTCGAGTATTTTTGGCAAGGCAAATATTTTCGATGAAAATATTTAAAGGCAGTTAAAAAGACGACAAAGGAATTAAAATATCGGTTTTTTTTTTCATAATTAATATTCAGTTAAAATTTTATATTTTGCCTTCTGCTTTCATTCAAAACATTTTTATTCATGCCACATGCTTATTTTTTGCGGTCGTATATCTGTCGGATTGTTGATTAAATGCATCTATCTATCTATCTATCTATCTATCTATCTATCTATCTTAGTCTTTCATTATCTATCTATCTATCTATCTATCTATCTATCTATCTTAGTCTTTCTATTATCTATCTATCTATCTATCTATCAGTCTTAGTCTTTCATTATCTATCTATCTATCTATCTATCTATCTATCTATCTATCAGTCTTAGTCTTTCATTATCTATCTATCTATCAGTCTTAGTCTTTCATTATCTATCTATCTATCTATCTATCTATCTATCTATTTGTGTCTTAGTCTTTCATTATCTATCTATCTATCTATCTATCTATCTTAGTCTTTCATTATCTATCTATCTATCTATCTATCTATCTATCTATCAGTCTTAGTCTTTCATTATCTATCTATCTATCTATCTATCTATCTATCTATCTATCTATCTATCTTAGTCTTTCATTATCTATCTATCTATCTATCTATCTATCTATCTATCTATCTATCTATCTTTCATTATCTATCTATCTATCTATCTATCTATCTATCATCTAGTCTTTCATTATCTATCTAACTATCTATCTATCTATCTATCTATCAGTCTTAGTCTTTCATTATCTATCTATCTATCAGTCTTAGTCTTTCATTATCTATCTATCTATCTATCTATCAGTCTTAGTCTTTCATTATCTATCTATCTATCTATCTATCTATCTATCTATCTATCTATCTATCTATCTATCTTAGTCTTTCATTATCTATCTATCTATCTATCTATCTATCTATCTATCTATCTATCTATCAGTGTTAGTCTTTCATTATCTATCTATCTATCTATCTATCTATCTATCTATCTATCTATCTATCTATCAGTCTTAGTCTTTCATTATCTATCTATCTATCTATCTATCTATCTATCTATCAATCAGTCTTTCATTATCTATCTATCTATCTATCTATCTATCATTCTTAGTCTTTCATTATCTATCTATCTATCTATCTATCTATCAGTCTTAGTCTTTCATTATCTATCTATCTATCTATCTATCTATCTATCTATCTATCTATTTCGTTTTTCCATATCTATCTATCTATCTATCTATCTATCTATCTATCTATCTATCTATCTATCTATCTATCTATCTATCTCATGCCATTCTTGCTCTGCATATGTTTCTGTTGTTATCCCTACTCAGGATTCAATGTAAGAGTTTTTTTTTGTTATCGATATGTCTCCATATTTCATAAATTCAAATGTCCCACCCACGTTCCACATGATTCTTCCCTTTCTACTGGAAACCCAGCCCCGCGTCTCTGTCAATCAACATCTTTTTAAAAGCTTCGTGTGTACGCGCTACAATATGAAATTATACAATACAGACGAATATCAATATTGGTTTCTGCATTGGTAAGTTTACTTGCGCGATCGATGAGTTCGGCAAATAAGAGGCATTATATCTCATGAAGTTCTAATATCATAATAAAGCGCAATGCAATAAAATGAATCAACATGAGAGGGTGCTGGAAAGATCGCAGACCCCCGAACATCTAACCAAATAACCAGACGCAAGATTTAATTTAGAATTATGTATTCATTTCTAACAAGAAGGGTTTTTTTTTTCCTCGGGTACATGCATTTAAACGTATGACTAGATTAGCAACTAGGTCTCACCCTTTTATTGTTAAAATAGATAGATGTAACCGTAAATTCTATTCTAACAGTTTCTTTTAAAAACTGTTTCTTTTTGAAAATCTCATCTGGTCTCTTACATCCTTGCAACATGCGAACTTCAAAAATGTGACGCGTTTTTATTTTTTATTTGTTTCTTTACAAATATTTTTGGTTTAACATATGTTCTATCATAACTAATATTTTATTACTAATATTTTATTAGTTTTGATTATTTACTGTATTATTCTTTTCTTTTGGCTTTTTCGTCAGATTATTCAAGGTTGACTACTAGATTGGCAGCTAGGTCTCATCGTTTTATTGATGAACGAATTAAATGTAATCGTAAGTTCTAATCTAATAGTTTTTTTTCTTTCAGACAGCACACCTGCCTAGCACTTCCGGTTTCTTGTTTCCCTGTCATCAACGATTTTCAAAAAATTCAATGCAACGTCAGTCGCCATCTGTTTTACCGAGTCAAGTACTTTTGTTGAGCGTTCTTTTCTTCTCATTCTCTTTCACATGAAGTAACTCCTTGGTTTCTTAGTTGCAATACCGTCTTGGTTAGGGTGAAATTATATATATATTGCTCTAAAAAGAAGAAACGACGTCATACTTATCCCAAATCCGAGAAACCTTTCGGCCAACACTTTTCAACACTTTTTAATGTGAGGGTTTGTAAATGTGAGGGGGGGGTTGTAAATATTTACAACCCCCCTCACATTTTAATGTTTTTCATTAAAGTTTATTTTTAAACGAATTCCACTTTCTCCCAGTACTGCGAGTAATTCCCCTTTTGATATTGTCTTCGTTCTAGCCCTATTCATAATTTTGCCAACGAAGCCCTTGAAAAGTGTTGGCCGAAAGGTTCCTTGGGTTTGGGATAAGTATGACGTCGTTTCTTCTTTTTAGAGCAATTTGCGGTTTCTGTGGGTACCGCTCGTTATTGACATATATATATATATATATATATATATATATTGTGCATAAATGCAGCAATTACTCTTTTATGCAATATTTCGTGTGAACATAATTATATAAAAATTGTTCGAAGGTTTTATATTTCAAAATGCTTTTGGCTATACTTTTAGCCATTATCAAGGAAAAATTTTATTTCACTTTCAACCGAATATATAACTTACTTTGTGTATGTATGTAAAGTCATAGGAAAAAAAAAATAAAACACTCGGTTAATTTGTTGATGTACAAAATGTATATGTATATATGTATAATTCTTGCTGAAAATAACATATTTTTGCCACTGATGTGTTACTAATTGCAAAAATGTATCAAACATGTCATTCAGAGTTTTTTAAGCAATAAAAATAAATCAAGGTGTCTATGACGAGATAACTCACTGCTTGCAATATTTGGTATAATAATATTTTAACAAGAGAGAAAGCTACAGATATATATATATATATATAGTGAGAGAGAGAGAGTGAGGAGAGTGAGAGAGTGAGGAGAGAGAGAGGAGCAAGAAAAAAGAAATATAGAGAGGGATCATGAGTTAAAGATTTTCTAAGGAGTGAATCATTCCGCATTGAATCTGCACAGCATTGATAATCACTGTTTACATGTACAATGCCTTATCTCCGATATTGAGTAACCCTTCACCAAAAATACAGTTCATTTAAATTAACATATACATGTATGTGTGTATGGTAATATATGTGTATGCATCTATATATATATATATATATGTGTGTGTGTGTCTATGTATGTATTCATGTGTGTATCTCTCTCTCTCTCTCTCTCTCTCTATATATATATATATATATATATATATATATATATATATATATAAAATTTATAACATACATATGTTTAAATATCATTACAAAAAAGCCATTTTGTTTCGACACTATCTGTGTATTATCAAGTGTGTCGTATCAAGTTATATCTTTTATTCTATCCATACCTACCCTGTACTTGTATATATATATATATATATATATATATATATATATATAAGAGATGATCTAGTTATCGCTTTTTCAATGAATGGCAGTAAAATTCCCCGCGGTTGGCAGTATAGGTTAAATATTTAATTGTCGTCATTATCGTTGTTACAAAAACAGATAATTTTGGCATGCGTAGTAATACTTTTGGGTATGGATCAGTACAGGAAACAAACAAAATATTAATATCGTCAAGTGAGAAAATCGTGATAAAAATTATATATATATATATATAAGTATCCTTGATAATTGGTAGTGTTAATTCTACGATGAAAAATTTAAGTTAAAATTGACAAAGAAATAAAATGAAAACAAATTGGACAAATTTTTATAAATCCATCAGTGATTTTTATCTAAGTTCCAATATATATATATATATATATATAGTCATGTTCTTTCTAGTCGATAGAGCATTATAGAGAGGGGTAGATTTCTTAAAAAACACAGTGAATACTTAGAGCATTACGCTACGTTTTTTGATTAATGAATAGAATGCAGTTTGGTTCGGTTATCAAAATAAACCCTCTCAGTTAGTGGGATTTTCTTTACATACGGGAAGTAACCTGGTATAAAAGCGACTTGTCTCTGCCGTGACACTAATAGCGATGTGGGAAGATATTTACCTGATGATAAATTTGTCGGAGTTCGATCCTGGCTTGAAGCAATAGGGAGAATCTCGGAGGTGTCATACACCGAAACAGGCTTGTCTGCCAATCAATATACATATATATATATATATATATATATATATATATATATATATACTAGCAGTATAGCCTGGCGTTGCTCGGGTATAATGAAAGCTTTAAAACTAATCCATGGTCCTGGAGCTCAGACACTTTGGACGTTGGCACGAAAGACTAAAAAGCAATAGTTGTTTCCAGTTAAAGCTAAACCGTAGACTGAAAAAAAATGAATGGATGTAAGTCAAATTTTGATTTCCTGGTATCGATATCAAATAAGTTCTTTTCGTCGTAAACTGAATTTTGAAGGCTAAATAAGTCCTCTGAGTAAATGGTACCATGGCTGACACTAAGAACTACAATTATACATACTTAGAGCCAAATCAGAAGCAAAAACTAAAATAATAGAACTGAAAAAAATACAGATAGACAGGCAGATAAACAGATACACACACACACAAACCTCTTGCCTTTTATATATATACTTATATATATATATATATATTACCAATTTTCTGTACTAGTGTAAGAGCTGCAACCTTGACACTTTTGAATATCGTTTTTTATGTCTTTGTCTATGAGTGTATCAAATTTGATTCAAATCGGACCACTCCTTCTATAACCCGATTTTTTCGATTATCGATTTTCGATATTTATTGGGGGTACCTCGACACAAACCCTAGCTAAGAACACTCGCTGACGCTTATAGTACAACTGTGTAAATTTTCAAGAACATCGGTTCAGCCGTTTCGGAGTCTATAGGTAACGGACACACAGACAAATTTCCATTTATAAATAAGTTTAGATATATTGGAAGTAATTATGTAGAAAATATTTTAGAGTAATTAAATTACAAGTCGTGGATTCTAAAATCTAATAGGAGAAGAAATTTAATCTGGGAAGTGTTTTGACAGAGGATTGGAAGTGCGACACTGACACCCGAAAACGCATTGGCATGTCCAAGAACACATTTCAAAAGCCAAGCGGAAGATTGATAGACAAGAATATTTCTTTAAAAAACAGAGAAAAGAGTACTGAAGACTATGTAATATTTGTCCGCCTATATGGCATTGAATGCTGGACGATCTCCCCAAAGATGAAAGACAGACTCGAATCAACATAAATGTGGTTGTACAGTTCTATGAGGATACCATAGGCCGAATATGTCATCAAGAACAAGGTTTTAGAGAGGATAAAACAAAAAGGAAAACTTATACTTGGCATCAGGAAGAGACAGTTGAGGTTTCTGGGTAACGTAATGAGGAAGGAGGGATTAGAGAATCTAATACTAACAGAACGGATAGAAGGAAAGAGAGACAGAGGAAAGCAGCACGATATATATCTTATAGTCTTGAGAAGGTGGATGGCGGAGTTGTGTTTTTGGAGTGATACTAAGAGGAAAAATCTTGAAAGCAACAAGTGATAGGGGCAAGTGGTAATAGGACCGCCTACATCCTAAAGAGACACGGCAAATAGCTAGGGTGATTTCTCTTGAATCCCCAGATCCTTACAACATGTGTCACCGTCTCGGTTAACTATCTTTTCTTTCTCTACTGCTCCCCTTCATCTCCTGACTGTTCCGTAGTTGACAGCATCTCGAACAATTCGTGTTTGGAGACTTCCAAGTGGATGGAAACCTCTGTCAAATAGCTTGCTGGTATCAATACAATGGATTTTTCAATCACTCAATTCCTTACGCAAGTGATGAATTTCCCCATACGTTTGTCTGATGACCCTAATGAACATGGCTCAGTGCTAGATCTCTTTTTCAATTATCCTTGACTCATGTCATGTCATACAGCTTTGCTCTCTTGGCAACTTTGATCATGCTATTGTTTCTGTTAATATCTCCTTCCACTTACCCTCTCACCAGGAACCTCCGACCAGCAGAATATCTTACTGCTACCAAAGAGCAGACTGGGAGTCGTTCCCCGATTTCAAGTGGGACGTCTATTGGAACAAAGTTTTTAGTATTTCCGTTGACGGACTATGCATCCGAGGTCTCCTCTTGGATTAAAGCTGGCATCGATGCTTTCATCCCAGCCAGGATGTTACGACTTAAACACCATTCGTTCCTCTGATTCTCTCCTGCTTGATCGGCCACTATTGCCTACAGGAATCACTTTTTCCAGCATTATCGGAGCCAGACATCTGATCAAAATAGGCGCCATTTTGACTCTGAAAAAGCAAACCTCGCTGCTAATTTTTAAAAAGACCGGTAATCTATGGCGAACCTAGGGTAAGAAATAGCTCTAAAACGAAACTGATATCGTTTAACCACTAGGTCCCACCCTTTTACAGTGAAACTAATCAAATTTAACCGCAACTTCTACTCCCTCAGCCACTTTTCTCACACTTCATGCCTGTAGAATTCCCCCCCCGTATACTTGCTTCCCTGACAGTTACAATCTCCAAGAATTTAAATGGAATATCGATTGCCATCTCTTATTTCCTTGAGTCGCATTTTTTCCCGACAGCACTTGTATCGTGTTCTTTTGCCTTTTCATTCTGCTCTCATGCAGCTCTCTTCTTCATGTTCTCATATTTCTTTTATCCATTCTCTGACACCCGCTGTAACATGTTACTCTTTCTCATCACACTTCTCTGATGTGACCCCCTGCTTACCAGTGGCAGTACTGCCTTACTTGGGGTGATATATATATATATATATATATATATATATATATATATATATATAAACTTATTTATAAATTGAACTTTGTCTGTGCGTGTGTATCCGTTACCTATAGACTCCGAAACGGTTGAACCGATTTTTTGAAAATTTAAACAGTTGTACTATAAACGTCTGCGAGTGTTCTTACCTAGGTTTTGTGTCGAGGTACCCCCGATAAATATCGAAAATCGATAATGGAAAAAATCATGTTATAGAAGGTATGGTCCGATTTTAATCAAATTTGATACACTTCTAGACAAAGACATAAGAAAACGATTAGTTTCAAGGTTGCAGTTCTTACAATAGTGCAGAAAATCGATAATATATATATATATATATATATATATATATATATATATAAGGCAAGATCTCTGTGTGTATGTGTCTGTTTATCTGCCTGTCTATCTGCATTTTTTCAGCTCTTTTATTTTAGTTTTTGCTTCGGGTTTGGCTCTAAGTAGGTATAATTGTAGTTCTTAGTCTCAGCCATGATACCATTTACTCAGAGGACTTATTTAGCCTTCAAAATTCATTTTACGACGAAAAAAACTTATTTGATATCGATACCAGGAAATCAAAATTTGACTTACATCCATTCATTTTTTTTTCAGTCTACGGTTTCGCTTTAACTGGAAACAACTATTGCTTTTTAGTCTTTCGTGCCAACGTCCAATAAATCTGAGCTCCAGGACCATGGATTAGTTTTAAAGCTTTCATTACACCCGAGCAACGCCGGGCTATACTGCTAGTATATATATGTATATATATACAGTAATGTGAAGAAAGTATAGAAATTTACTGTTCCTTAACGTTTTATTTTTAATTTAACAGCGCTCAATACAATTACCAATAAAAGAAAAGTCACGGTGAAAACATTTTATGCCAACGCCTTTCGTTTCTTGTGTGTTTTATCAAGACAAATATACACACATACACACACGCACGCACGCACGCCCCCCCCATATATATATATGTATATATATATATGTGTGTGTGTGTGTGTGTGTGTGTGTTGTGTATAAATACAAGAATCATAATTAACATCAATTAGCAAAGTGCGAAATTGCGAAATTACATTTATTTGTATTAATCCTCTCTCTCTCTCTCTCTCTCTCTCTCTCTCTATATATATATATATATATATATATATATATAAATGATCAGACTTCAATTAAACAACATTTCTTAGAAACACATAGCCATGTAGGTAATTTCAGACAGATTTTAGTCAACAATACAATGATACTCACTCATACAGACAGTAAGAAGAACCTTCAGGTATTGGAGGCCATCTACATTAAATCCAAACAACCCCCACTTAATAAAATCACGTTTAAATCTGGTCATAACACATTACATTGCATTTAAATATATAGTTCTGTTATCATTTCGAGCTCTCACGCGGTGTGACATCATAGAACCGCATTACAAATTTACGAACTGCGTTTGCTATTTTTGGTAACTGTTGCCGTTGCTTAGGAAAGTTTTATGTCAACACAAGACAAAATTGTCTTTGATGGTGGATGTTTTTTTAAGTTAACGTCTCTGTAACCTCTCTAAACATGGCCTATGTGAGCCGAAAGCTTAGAACAAACTTAAAAAATTATCCAAATGTTGGAGAATTTTTTTTTATTTTCACCTGAAATTAAAGCCAAAATACGATGTTTAGAACGGCTCATGATTAAACATAATTGACATTCATTGTCTCTTATATTTAACAGTAAATTTTTAGAAAATATATATATATACATATAGCCCAAAACATACGCTTTCTATCCTCGCTTAAATTATGATATTGCATGCATATATATAATCTATGAAAATTTAATATTTAACAAAAAGTAATTTATAAGAATTATAGTAAAATATATCATATCTAACGAAGGCTTAATTTACAGCGCGCGATTGATAAATTGTCGTCCAAATACAATAATAACACCGAGATCTCATTTTAAGAGATATGTTTACTAAAATTTAACAAAAATATCTTGGAACACGTAAAAATAAATTTATTCAATAAAATAGTCATCTGTTTCAACTATGGCGTCTATACGACTTCGGAATCTCTTCTGGACGATTTCCTTTTTTAAGTTTTTGAATGCTGACATAATCCTTGCTTTCAATTCATATTTGGTGTTACAAGGAATTTTGATGGTCTTTCACTCAATTTCACCCCTCACATAAAAATCAAAGTGGTTGCAGCCTGTGGTGTTAGCTGGCCAGATGTAAACAGCAATGACAGCCATAACTGGGTTTCCGTGCTTGTGCGGCATGCTGCAGGATCCTGTTGCCGGACATAGCGTTCCCCAGTGTCATCTCTCTGGACCAAGGGAAGCACTGCCTCCTGAAGGCACTTGATGTACCAATAGACTCAAACAGCGCTTTCCGAATCCTTTGCACTGTCCTTAGATTGACACTCAAATACTCTGAAAAGTTCTTATTGAGAATATCGTCATGATGTTCTCTTTCTCAAATACGGTGCTCAACTGACCCTACCATTCTATGCAGTCGACAAAAACCAAAACCAAGCAGCGAACATGCGCGAAATGAAAAATATAAAATGGTAATAATTTATCCATCGCACCCAGTATATAAACCATCTGAATGTGTATATTATTAATTTTCTCTCTTTCCATCTCCGTAAATATTTCAGCAAATTCGTATCCTAAATACAGCGTCTTCTAGATTCTTTGTCAAAATTTCATATTAATTCAATTACAGATATGATGTATGTAAATAGAATATATATATATATATATATATATATATATATATATATATATATATTATTATTATTATTATTATTATTATTATTATTATTATTGAACATGTTTATCTCTTTCTAAGTGCTTGTGTTAAAATGTAGCTTATTCGGCAATATGTACGTAAGTATATATTTGTAGATAAAAGCTATCAATATATTAAAGAATTATTGGTGTTCCAATATCTAATAAATATTATTTAAATGCATCTATCTATCTATCTATCTATCTATCTATCTATCTATCTATCTATCTATGTTTTTGAAAATCTATCTGTTTGTTAGCATCTATCTATCTATCTATCTATCTATCTATCTATCTATCTATCTATCTATCTATTATTATAATCTTGCTATCTTATTGTTCATTATCTATCTTTCTATATTCTTTCGATATTCTTTTCTTTCTATATTTTATTCTAGATATCTATCTACCGATTCGCTTCTCTCTCTTTCTCTCTCTCTCTCTCTCTCTCTCTCTCTCTCTCTACGTATCTATATATACATTTTTAATTAAAATCTTCGTATATATATGCATTTTTAATCATGCCTGCTTTTGTTATATTCTAAATTAATTTCAATATGCTTATTATCTTTTTATCTCTCTCTCCTAATATATATATATATATATATATATATATATATATATAATTCTGTATATTTTTTCGACTATCTGCCTGCTTCAGTCTGTTCTCTATCCCACTATGTATTTATCTAGTTATCTAATTATCTTCGTGCATACAATCGTTTATGAGTATTCAGGCGCTTGTATGTATTAAACATGTTGCACAATCGTATTGCTGTACATTAATATACCAGAAAATTTATTTATTTAGCCAAACTATATATATATATATATATATATATATATATATATATATATTATTTCTGCATATGAAAGTGGCTATGTTATAGGTGTATGTATTTATTTATGTCAGGTGCGTGCGATATAATGCAATAAATAATCGCTTGTGGAATATATACGGCGAAAAGATGAGACAAACTGGAAAAGCTAGCCCCACCCCAACACACAATCCACTCCTTCTCCTCCGCGTCTCCCAACTCACGTACACACCGCCACACCCAACACACGCCTCCATCTCTTGTCGTTTCCTTCTCCCTCGTCGCTTTCACTTTACCCCGACGTCCTAAACCTATTACTGTAAAATCTATAACGGCAATCGTGTAATTGAATATATGCGTAAATGTAGATCTATCTCGTCTCCTAGCAACCATTTTTACTTACATCTATTTGCTTATCAGAGACGTACGAACGGAAATAGGAATATACGGGAGAATGCATTGATTCCATAGGTGTTTTAGGCGCATTTCACCCTCATATATATATATATATATATATATATATATATATATATATATACATACATATATATATATATGTGTGTGTGTGTGTGTGTGTGTGTGTGTGTGTGTGTGTGTGTGATGAATATTTCTCGGCTTAACCCAGTTCCTAAGATATGAATTTTACAAACATAATTTGGAAGACATCATATTTTAAACATATTAAACATGTAGGTGACAAGTGTATTTAAAGTGCTGATTGCTGACACGAAAATGAAACTTCAAGACTTCCTACAGAAGGTAGCGGAAGTGAGTGACAAAAAAGGACTACAAATAAACTGCAAGAAAACTGAATGCGTTGTCATCAGCAAAAAGAGCAACCCAAAATGCCAAAGACAATTGGGGGATACTAGAATCAAGCAAGTACAAAATGTTAATACCTAGGAAGTATTATAACAGGAAACGGAAAGTGCGACACAGAGATCCGAAGGTGAATTGGCATGGCGAAGAACGCGTTTCAGAAGCTCAGTACTAAGACACAAGAAAAAATTCACTAGAAACAAAGAAGACCCCTGCACATCAGTGGCGTTACCGCCTTGCTCGGGGTGATATGATTAAAAAAAAGAGAGAGTTCTAGATTGCTATGTGATGTCAGTTCTTCAGTACGGCAGTGAATGTTGGACAATATCATCGTAGATGAAAGAAAAACTTGAAGCATCGGAAATATGGTTCTACAGAAGGATGCTGCGGATATCATGGACCGTGCACGCGAGCAATGATGAGGTATTGGAAAGAATGGCAACGAAAAGAAAATTAATAGTGAGCATCAGGAAGTGACAACTGAAGTTCCTGGGACATGCAATGAGAAAGGAGGGCTTGGAGAAACTGATACTGAGAAGCCAGATAGAGGGAAAAAGAGACAGAAAAAGGCAGCGGATAACATATTTTAAGTGCCTGAGAAGGTGGATGACAGGCGGGGCTTGCGTGGTGTAACAGGAGAAAGCGTAATAAGAGCCACCAAGGATAGGGAGACATGGAAGGCCATTATCGCCTACGTCCTGAAAGGACAGAACACATAGAAGAAGAAGCGATCCAGATTTATTTGTTTTGCTGTTTTTGTTTTTTTTACTAATGCTCACAAAATGCAAGGCCCTCAAAGTTAATAAGTTAATAAATGAGTTGTGTGATGAAGGACCCCAAAATGCCAACTACAGACGGGGGATATTGAAATCAAGCAGGTACAGAAATTTAAATACTTGGGAAGTGTTCTAAGAGAATACGGAAGGTGCGACTTTGAACTCCGAAGGCGAATTGCCATAGCTAATGATGCCTTCTAGAAGCAGAGTAGAGTATCGAGAGACAGGATGATGTCGTTGAAAACAAAGAAAAGATTACTGGATTGTTATGTATTATTTGTCCTTCAATATGGCAGTGAATGCTATACAATCTCCTCAAAGATGAAGGAAAAACTTGAAGGAATTGAAACGTGGTTCTACAGAAGGATGTTGAGGATAGCATGAACCGAGCAAAGCTGAAGTTTTTGGAAAGGATGGAAACGAAAGGGTAACTAATACTTAACATCAGAGAAAGACAGCTGAAGTACCTGGGACATGTAATGGGAAAGGAGGACTGAGATTCTGAGGTTCACGGGTCAGATAGAGGGAAAGAGTGACAGTGAAAGAAACATATTTGACGGGCATGAGCGGATGGATGGCAGAGTGGAGTTTCGGTTGAGTGACAGGAGAAAGTGTGCTAAGACCCACTAGGGATAGGGAGATGTGGAAGACCGTGATCATGTACGTCCTGAAGAGACACAGCACATAGAAGAAAATATTTACATAAAAGGACAATTAGAAAGTCAAGGTTATGATAATAAAGACGACAGATAACGATTTACCCTTGACCTGAAAAGGTAAAAATTATAGGGTTCAGGAAAGCATTCACGAAGGAGTCTGTTCTAAATAGTAACTGTTTTTATAAAAAAAATTTCCGACTAGAATGTTTTTTGAAATATAGAGGAAATAAAAATGGTTCGGTTATGTGGAAGCACTTGGAGTTTCCTAGCTGTAATGCTTTGAACTAAAGAAACTGTCGCAAAACAACGTTGTTGGGTTCTCTAAGAACGTCTCAGGATTGGTGTTATACAGGGTGCGGCAAAAATACCTCCCACAATTTACACATTTATCACCTTTTTGGTAGTTGTTGGGGATCGCCCCTTTTGAGTGTGTAATCTCAATGAACTCTTCCAAGGTATACAAATAATACTGCCTACAGAGAACGGGGGTATCTGTGGTGTGTTATTGTTGTTGTTAGAGTTGTAGTGCTTGTCATATCAGTTGATTTGCTTATTTGTATATATTTGACTCCTACTAACAAGTATTTCTGAATCTACTAACCTTATACAGGTTGTATATCTTGTGTTCAATATACTTACAATTTTCCTCTTATGTCTGTTTTGTGTTATTATTATATTGTGTGCTTTTCTAAACAAGAATCCACAACAGTAGTAATGAACTTAGGCAATAGTGTCTTCATCTAGCTAATGGCTTCTTTTTATGTGCCGTGTCCCTTCAGAACGTAAGCAATTACGGCCCTCTACATCTTCCTGTCTCGTGTAGCGTTTAATAAGTTTGGTCTTTATGTTATTTATCTCAAACCCTGTTCTATCACCCATTTTCTCAAGCTCATTAAGTATGTCACGCACTCCTTTCTCTTGTTTATCTTTCCCACTATTCGCCCTGTGAGTATTAGATTCTCAAACCCTCCTTCTTCATTGCGTGTCACAGAAGTTTCAAATGTATCTTCTCGGTGTTATGTATAAGTTTCTTTTTTATTTCTGTTCTCTCCAAAACCTTGTTGTTCACATGTTTGACCCATGACTTACAATTTCTCTATCAAATACCACCATGGCTCGAACCCGTGCACATTGGATATTTGCCGTTGAAACCTTTTTTTATTGTTGTTTTATTTTAGACTTATGAATCTTTAATTACAACACAGAGAGATTTCTGTGTTCATTTCATGTTAAATTTCAGAGAATATCAAAAGAAAGTAGCTTTTAAGACAACGAAACCCTCAGATTTGTGGGTGTTGAAAAAACTTTAGAAAATTTTTGCTACACTGTATGGTAAATAGAGGCCGCCATTTGGATTATCTTATTTTTCTAAGCATACTACGCAACCCTAAAATTGTACTGAAAATGTGGGAAATGCTTCTGCCAAACGCATAATACGCACTTCTTGTTTAGTAACAAACCCCATAAATTGTACCTTGCAAATTTCATTAGGTCCAGTGATTCCTACTTTTATTCAAGCTATAATTTAAGATATATATCAAAATTTCCGATCATCACTATTTTAAAAGAAGACAAAAATACCGATAATTTTATGATTATTCTTATATTATATTTGTTATGTACATATGATTGTATTTGACATCGTTATGGGGTAGCAATCGCCGAATGTTTGTATCAAATTGACGTATGTTTGTGGTAAGTAGTAATTGAACAACTGAAATCGACCTACGAAATGGCAATTTTTAAAAGATGTTTTGCAGATGGGTATAATACGCACCCATAATTTTGCTTATTATTTTTTTAGAAGAAGATGAGTGTTGTACACGGAGAATTACAGTGTGTCATTTTAAAAAGAAAATGACTAAAAACTGTATTTTTTTTTTTTCAAAAACAACAGTGAAATACATTTATTAATAGCAATTATCTTGGTCTTATTGTTATCCTTTACAATTCTGGAGGTATTTCTGTTACACCTTGCATTCAAATTACGTGTATTTTGCAGGTCCTTAGAGCAGAATTCACGTATAAAGAAAGTATCGACAGTTTTCTAGTGATCTCTTTAAAGGTAGCCGTCCTAGTCGTTTCTAAATGACATGTATTTCTGAAAAATTGATAATAGCGGTGGTGGATCAGTATAAGTTCATTTATTTTTAATCGTTTCACCCCAAGCAAGGCGGTAACGCCACTGATGCGCAGGGGCCTACATAAGGGTAAAAGATTAGATAGGAGGAGAGTAAAGAGAAAGACGCACCAGTTATAGGGGGTGTCAGATAAAGGAGAAAGTTAAGGATGGGAATAGAGGTATGATGACAGCAGCAAAGGTCAAGAGAAAGGAAAAGGATAAAGGAGCAAGGCGTTAACGCCACTGATGCGCAGGGGCCTACATAAGAGTAAAAGATTAGATAGGAGGAGAGTAAAGAGAAAGACGCACCAGTTACAGTGGGTGTCAGAGAAAGGAGCAAGAGATGGATGGGAATATAGGTGTGATGACAGTTGCAAAGGTAGAGAGAAAGGAAAATATATACAGGGTGATGTAGAAAGAACTAGAGTTAAGTGGATAAGAGATGGATATTGACATTGCATTTAAATTCCTGGTGGTTGTGACCGTCAGGAAAGCAAGAATATGGAAGAGAGTTCCACAGGCTGGAAGTGCGAGAAAAGAAGCTGAAGGAGTAGAATTGTCGGCTGCATTTGGTTGATTTAACTGTAAATAGGTGGGACCCAGTTGCTAGTCTGGTTGCACGAGTAAACTCATGTGTCAGGGGCACCACTGACTTAAGTTCGTCGGAGCAGAAGCCATGAAAATATTCATAGAACAGACAGAGGGAAATCACATACCGTCGGTAAGAAAGTGGCTGGAGTCGAGCTGCCAAATCGGTATTATCACATTAATGATTCTCCTATGGAACTTGTCGAGAACACTGAGATGAACAGCGGCGGCGCCTGACCAAATATGACAACAGTATTCCATGCATGGACAGATGGTTGATTTGTATATGTGCAAGATGGATTCAGGCGGAAAAAATCATGGCACGACACAGTGACCCAAACTTTCTAGCAGTGGATTTAGCTATTGACTCAATATAATGGTTCCACTTGAGATCGGAAGATAGGGTAAGGCCGATGAGGCGCAGTGTATTGTTCTTAAGGAGACTCGCTTGGTCCATGCCTATGGGAGGCAGGAGAGGTTGCCTGTGAAGATTGACAGACAACAGTTTCGTCTTAGACGCATTGATCTGTGCAAAAAAAATAATAGTGGGACTTTTTTTCGTAATCTAGCATTTTCGACTGAGTTTCTGTGACGAGGAGCTTACGTAAGTTAGTTTTTATTTACTCAAACTACTGTTCTTATATTCGTTATTAACAAAAATAAGAAAAATAAATACAATTGAAAATATAAGGAATTAAATAAATTTGTTCTGGTTTTGAAATCGAGTAACAGCTAATAAGAACGATTTGTAAAGTTATCGGACCTGATTTGACATCTCGGCTTCTTGAGACAATTTCTAACCCTTATGAGGTGTCTTCCCTCTGTATTTACTATAAATATTTTCATGGCAGTAGATATAATGGGCTTTTCTCCTTGGTAACTCAACCGTGTGAATTTAAGCGTAGTACTAGACCTTACGTTGTGGTGCAGTGAATATCGGTTGGGAACGAGAAATCGGAGAGCCGAGTTCGAATTCCAGTTGAATTCCTTGCATTCACTTACGCGCAATTACCCTTTGGATAGGTATGAAATTCGTCTATTCCCTCCATTTATGGGTTAAATAAAAGGACAGATTGGGTTCTGTAGCCTTGGCCGGCAACTAATCTACTGCAGAAATTAATGGCAACCTGCTGCGGGATAATCTTCTGCTCAGTCAGTCATGTCTCTTTTGAGACATGATCGCCCAAGCGTGTATCACGTATGGCACTACACTGGCAACTAGGTCTCGTTTTACTATTGGATTAGCCAGATGTAACCGTAAATTCAATACTGAAAGTTTCGTCTATTGCACTTTTCGCCCGTGGCATTCTCTTCCGAATGTGACTTCCATGCTACCTACGATCTTAAAAATTTAAATATAACGTCAATCGCCATCTTCTGTGTTGCTTTATTGTCCTTTCGCCTCAATTATTTTCAGTCTTTTTCAATCTCACTAATCCCTTGCGAATGCGCGTTGTGGTGCGGTAGATATCGGCTCGGAACGAGAAATCGGTGAGCCGAGTTCAAATTTCACTTAAAATCGTCGCATTCACTTATGTATGAATACCCTTTGGAAAGGCATTAATACGTCTCTTCTCTCTCCCGCTATGGATTAAATGGCAGACTAGCTTGTGTTCATTCGTCTTGGATAGCAACAATCAGCTTCTTTTCTCGCCTTTTTCGCCTGTGGAACTCCCTTCCATATACTTGCTTTCCTGACGGCGACAACCTCCAGGAATTTAAATGCAAAGTTAATTTCCATTATCCACTTAACTACAGCCCTTTCTACATCACCCCGTGTATTTTGTTCTTTTCCTTTCTCTTTTCCTTAGCAACCTTCACTCCTGTGTTTACATCCTTCTCTTGCCCTTTCTGCACATCAGTGGTGGTACTGCCTTGCTTGGGGTGAAATGAAAAAAACATAATCGGCCAAGAGTGTATCATGTATGGCAATTAACTGACTGAATCTTTTCCGACTTATTGACTTTACTAGCAGTATAGCCCGGCGTTGCTCGGGTGTAATGAAAGATTTAAAACTAGTCCCAGACTCTATGGACGCTGGCAAGAAAGACTAAAAAGCAATAGTTGTTTCCAGTTAAAGCGAAACCGTAGACTGAAAGAAAAATGAATGGATGTAAGTCAAATTTTGATTTCCTAATATGAACCGATTTTCGGCTGAACCGATTTTCTTGAAAATATACACAGTTGTACTATAAGCGTCTGCGAGTGTTCTTAGCTAGGATTTGTGTTGAGGTACCCCCGATAAATATCGAAAATCGATAATCGAGAAAATCGTGTTATAAAAGGAGTGGTCCAATTTTAATCAAATTTGATACACACATAGACAAAAACATAAGAAACGATATTCAGAAGTTTCAAGGTTGCAGTTCTTACAATAGTGCAGAAAATTTCATATCGATACCAAGAAATCAAAATTTGACTTACATCCACTCATTTTTCTTTCAGTCTACGGTTTCGCTTTAAATGGAAACAACTATTGCTTTTTAGTCTTTCGTGCCAACGTCCAAAGAGTCTGAGCTCTAGGACCATGGATCAGTTTTAAAGCTTTCATTACACCCGAGCAACGCCGGACTATACTGCTAGTATATATATATATATAACTTCATTACCGTTATGAATAGACAAAAATTATTTTGATTACCACCCATGATGATATTAATTACAAAACAAAATTGAAAAAATGCGCGAGTGAACCGGTTTCGGACCTCGCTCAACAGAGCCAAATCGAGATGAATAAATAATTATTTAAGAAACAGTAAAAGCTGTAAAGGGGAGAGAAAAAATTTCTAAATGGAAATGAGTTGGAGGCCAAATGTATGTTCCTCCTGTTTAAACGGAGGAGGTATTAATGACAGAATATATATATATATATATATATATATATATATATATATATATATATATAATTAAGAATTAAAAGTACATTGCGACACGAAAATTTCTATGTTTCGAGATAGAGTCTCGTCATCAGGCAATGTTGAATGTTAGTTGTAAAAATGATTTAGCACTGTTTACAAAAAATAAATGCCAGGGAACTAAAAATCGTAAAATCTTTGGTCCTCTTTACCTATATATATATATATATATATATATATATATATATATATATATATATATATTATGGCCGCTACGATATATATATATATATATATATATATATATATATATATATAGTAGCGGCCATAATATAAGGAACGGAATATTAAATTTTGTTGAGATTTTGTTCACAATCAAGATCGTTCCTTAACTTTTGTCCAGTAGCTTATTTCCTTTGTTCCATTTAATCTTTATTTTAAAAAAAAACTATTATGTAATTTTTTGTAACTTTGTGTAATATTTATGCATTACACCCTAATCTTTATTTGATAAAAAACTCATAGCTAATCATGTATTACTTTTTAAATAATGCACATATTTATATCTTTGTTGTTTCCGTTCCTTATATTTTGGCCATTACTGTATATATATAAGACCCTCTGTACAATAAGGTACTTTCTGCCGTATATGTGACAATCAGTTAAGCGTAATACTGTATTTCCCAAACCTTCTTCTATCCGGAAAGCTACTAGACTGTAGCATCAGGAACTCGTTCTTCTTCTTTATGTGCGCTCTCCCTATCCTTTGTGGCTCTTAGTATGTTTGAGCCTGTTGCTCCTTGCAACCTCCGTTCCGTCATCCACCTGATCAGACCCTGCAAATATGTTATCCGCTGCCTTCCTCTGTCTCTCCTTCCTTCTATCTGTCCAGTCAGTATCAGGTTCTCCAGGCTCTCTTTCCTCATTTCATGTCCCAGGAACTTCAGTTGTCACTTCCTGATGCTCACTATTAATTTTCTTTTCGTTGCCATTCTTTCCAACACCTCATCATTGCTCGCGTGCACGGTCCATGATATCCGCAGCATCCTTCTGTAGAATCATATTTCCGATGCTTCAAGTTTTTCTTTCATCTTCGATGATATTGTCCAACACTCACTGCCGTATTGAAGAACTGACATCACGTAGAAGTCTAGCACTCTTTTCTTCGTTTCTTTTGAGATTTTCCTGTGTGTTAGTATTTTGCTCATCTTCTGGAACGCGTCCTTTGCCATGCCAATTCGCCTTCGGATCTCCGTGTCGTATTCGACAATATTGTGAACCAAAGAAATTTAGACCTTGTAACGAGTTCCTCCGTATCGAAGATGGAAAGTGCGACAGGGAGGAACTCGTTACAAGGTCTAAATTTCTTTGGTTCACAATATTGTCGAATACGCTTCTGCCTGACTGTGCAGGCTCATGTCGAACTGTGTAGAAATTACGTTCTGCCACCTCCCGGTAGCATTTGTTTCTATATTATCAATATTTTTTCTACTCATTATGGTTGTTATCGAACCAGTAAAAGTGTATAATGATTACCTTTTTGAGTAACATCTTTGATTATTCATTTTTTTCCATTAAATTATATTTTTATCAAAATTCATTCGTGCGTTTATATGCACGTTTATGTTTACCATTAAACATATTTTTTATCTGGCTTGGGAAAATATAATGTCACTGTTTTGTTGAGCAAAAGTGGCACCACGGTTGTGGTAGGTTTGCGCTAAACGTGTAAAATGTCTTTGACTTTAAAATGCCACACATCATTTTCCGTTGTATCTGTTTGTATGTTTAAGTAGATTCTTTTAGCTTCTTTTTCAAAAAAATAAAGGAGTGGTTTATCTTAAATAGATCAGAAGTTATGACATTTCAAAGTCGACAAAGTTTAGACATGATTTTTTTCATTTTTTTTTAATTTGCGGCGAAAAGTAATATATATATATATATATATAAGGTGTCCTATGATGATGGGACACATTTCAAATGTAAATATCTAGTATTATAAAAATTACGTAGAGAACCAAATATATTTATTATTAAAACTGATATCAGTCAGTCGGTTAAGTGCCATACGTGATGATACTAACATCTCAATAGCCTTGAGAATACAATAAACCAAGAATACAACAATCTGTTTTTTTTTGTTTTGTTTTTTTTAAGCAAGTCAGTTAGTCAGTTAAGTGCCATACGTGATACACGCTTTGGGCAATCATGTCTCTTTCGAAACATGACTAACTCGGCAGAAGATTATCCCGCAGTAGGTTGCCATTGCTTTCTGCAGTAGATTGGTTGCCGACTATAGAACCCAATCTGTCCTATCTTTTAACCCATAACTGGAATGAATAGACGGATTAATACCTTTCCCAAGGGTATTTGCGCGTAAGTAAATGCAATGAATTCGGCTGGAATTTGAAATCGGCTCCCCGATTTCTCGTTCCGAGCCGATATCCAATGCACCACAACGCACACAACTGATATACAATAGTTAAAAATATTATCTAAGATTTGAATATTACATCCCTGAGATATTTTAGTTCCAAAGTTGTGGAAATAATATAACTCATCGGTGTGGGTAGATCGTCGCCATTTTGCTGATATGCTAAATCAAGCATTCAACATTGAAATATCAGATAATATGTTGAACTCTTGTATATCAGTTATGTTATAGATATATTATAAAAATGACATAGATATCATTTTTATAATCACAGACACTTGCTTTTAAAATGCGTTCCATTATTATGGGACATACTGTAAATATATTGAATAATACAGGGTGTGCATAAAGTTTTTGTGAACTTTAAGACAAAATTATAACTTCATTTGTATTTGCGATAGAATTAATTTGTGAAAACGATTAGAAAGAATCTTGGACTTGCTGTTAAAGAATTTTTCTATCGATGCGACAGTTTCGTCGCCGACAAATGACCTTCCAGACCGTAGCTTGTCATGGAGAGAGCCTGTCTCCTCAATTTTTTTTATCCATTTAGCAATAGTGTCCCTATGAGGTGCTTCTTTATTGTATTCAATTCTAAACTGTCTTTGTACAGCAATAATAGATTTCAGTTCAGCCAACCAAAGGACACAGTTTACTTTTTCCTCAGTTGAAGCCATGGATCAAATTGATTCTGAAAAAAAGAAAATATTTTTATTTATCTAAAAATTATTGCAAAATTATACAACTCCACAATTTTTTATCCGATTCTCACCAAACTTCACACAAATATTCTTTATGCTTTCGGTCAGGTCATGGGCTCTTTATTTTTCCGATTCCCCTGATATCTATGTATTGTTATGTGTTATATGTAACAAAAGAAAAATGATTGACCAAAACTCAGAGTTTTTACGATAAACACAATGATATATACACAAACTTTACAAATTTTTCATTCAAAACAAAAACGTCAGTCAGTTAAGTGCCATACGTGATACACGCTTGGGCGATCATGTCTCGAAAGGGACATGACTGACTGGGCAGAAGATTATCCCGCAGTAGGTTGCCATTGCTTTCTGCGGTAGACTGGTTGCCGACCAAGGCTATAGAACCCAATCTGTCCTGCTATTTAACCCATAACTGGAAGGAATGGACGAATTAATAATTTGTAAAAAGATTAGAAAGAAAGAAATCTTTATTTTTAAGGTTTTATCGAAATTTTATTTAAGTTCCCACGTGTCCTCCATCATTAGCAATACAAAGGGTAATACGATTTTCATCCATTTAGCAATAGTGTTCCTATCAGGTGGTTCTTTATTGTATTCTATTCTAAACTTTCTTTGTACAGCAATAGTAGATTTCAGTTCAGCCAACCAAAGAACACAGTTTACTTTTTCCTCAGTTGAAGCCATGGATCAAATTGATTCTGAAAATTTTGTTTTTCTTTCCTTATCTAATTGTTTTAAATTTTGTGATAAAGAATTATTCAATAACTATACTTAAACCTACGGCATTAAACTTTATAACATCTTTTACACATCTTTTATTTCTATCACAAATGCCAATAAAGTTATAGTTATAATATTTTAAAGTGCGCACGAACTTTATGGACACCCTGTATAACAAGTCAAATATATATAAAGTACAATGAGAAAATTGTCGCCATTTTATATTTTTCATTTCTCATTTGCACGTTGTTTGTTTTTTACTTTGTCGACTGCACAGTAGGGTGCGGTAAGTTGGGAGCCGCCTGTTGATAAAAAGAGCCCCTTGACGCAATCACCCCGCCAGAAATTTGGAAACATCATGCTGCACAGTCCTAATACAAACATTTCCGAATGTTTGGGGGTCAATCTGAGGATAACGCAGAGAATTCAGAAAGTGTTGGATGAGTCTAATGGTAACTACAGTGTTTGGAGTGACCACTAGTGATGGTGACATTATACATTCATTCATCTTCTCACAGGATCTCAGATTCAACACGGACATTCAGGAGGTAGTGCTGCCCTGGGTCATGAGAGAGGCTGCTGGAAGACCCTATGTCTGGCAACAAATAAACAGTAAAACATGGTCATGGCTGCCATACAATTTTTTGCGAACACATTGTCACTTACAGTTGACCACCTAACTCCCCAAACTGCAACCTCCATGATTATTATGCATGGGATGCAGTTGAACGAGAGACCTACAAAACTCCATGTAACAACAAAGATTAACTAAAGGCAAGAATTATGGCAGTACATGAACAAGGAGATCGTCCAAAAGATATGCAGGCGATTACGAAGATGTCTGGCGACAGTGGTTGAAGCCGATGGTGATTTTATTGAATATATTTAATCTTTAGCACTTCACGATCAGTCAGTTAAGTGCCATACATGATACACACTTTGGGCGATCCTGACTCAAAAGAGACATGACTGAGTGGGCAGATTATTCCGCAGTAAATTGCCATTGCTTTCTGCGGTAGACTGGTTGCCAGCCAAGACTATAGAACCCAATCTGTCTTATTATTTAACCCATAACTGGAGGTAAGAGACGGATTAATACCTTTTCTAAGGACATTTGTGCGTAAGTGAATGCGAGGAATTCGACTGGAATTCGAACACCTCAAGATACGTTTGTGTAATTTTGGTAAACATCATTTAAAATATGTCAGTGTTATTTTCACGTTTGTGTAAATTAGACGACAATTTGTCTATAGAAGACGCGTACACACACATATGTGCAGTTGTGAGTTGGTGATGCTATTTAACTCTTAGTTGGGTGGATAGACGTTGACTCTGTGAAGTCCATTTGTTTTATAACAGATTTTGCTTTTTGTGCTGCTTGTTTTCCACTTACCCTGTTGTGCTTCCAGAACCGGTTTAATCACCGATCACTTAACTACTTAGATCTTGAATTCAGAAATGTCCTTCAAGACCAGTTGTCACTAAATACCCTAGAATTGAATAATGTTCTGTAATCTACACATAGCTGGGGAGAAGAGATGGATTCATACCTTTACCAAGGGTAAGTTTGTACGTAAGTGAAGATTAGAACACGGCTCTCCGATTCCATAATCCGTGTCGCTGTCTATTACTCCACAATGTCTTGTGTGTTGTGTATACTACATCGTTGCTGATGACTAAAAGATATCCATACGAAGGTAATTACGTCCTTCCCGAAATGTATTTTTTTTTAATCATCTCACCCCAAGCAAGGCATTTTACTGCCACTATTGCGCATGGGGCTACATAGGGGAAGGTAAAGAGAAGGAGTGGTTAGACATAGGGAATGTCAGGAAGAAGGTGACAGATGAGTAAGGATACCGAGGATGAGGGTTGGGCAGATGGGAAGAGTGTTTGATAGAATGGGAGCAGGTTAGTGTGTTAGGAGGTGTCTACTGACCTTACATTTAAACTCCTGGAGATTGTAGCCGTCGGGGAAGCAATCGTGTGGAAGAGAATTCCACAGTCGGAAAGTGCGAAGAAAGAAACTGTTGGAGTAGAAGTTGCGGTTGCATTTTATAGGTTTCACTGTAAAAGGGTGGGATCTAGTTGCTAATCTAGTATCTCGTTCAAATTCGTATTTAGGGGGGACCAGTGATCTAAGTTCATCGGAGCAGAAGCCGTGAAAGTATTTATAGAAGAGACACAGGGAAGCCACGTCGCGTCGGTGGGAGAGTGACTGCAGGCCGTCTGCCAAGTTGGTATCTATCACATTACAGACCCTCCTCTGAACCTTATCGAGAAGCCCGAGGAGAATAGTAGGGGCACCCGACCAGATATGGCAGCAGTATTCAATGCACGGGCGGATGGTAGATTTATATATGTGCAGGATAGATTTAGACGGACAAAACTTCCGGGCCCTACACAGAGAACCGAATGTATGTAAAAGAAAGACTTTGCACCCTTTTTTTTATATATTGCTTTTTCTTTTCTTTTTTTTTTCTTTTTTCGAAGTTTTAACTTAATCGTGCCAGTTTTCTTGTAACTGTTACAGTGTAAATATGACCGTTCCGCTAGCAGTGTGCATGAAGGAAGAACAAAGAGGAAGAAAGAAGCAAATTTCAATGCAAATTAATGTGTTGTGCTTGATTATTTCATACATGTGTGGGGTGGACGCACGTGCGTGGAAATCAAACAAAATTAGTACATTTTGCGGAAATTTGTATGAACTCCGGTACAATGAACTCCATTTAATGAAACAACCATCATCATCATCATCACCACCACCACCATCATCAGTCACATGACCAGAAATGTTTATAGGGTCTCTGTGCAGGTAAACATCGTACTTTTTCTTTTCATATGTCTGGATTGAAAGACAGATATTTATGTTTGGCCATCTCTCTCCAGGTCAAACCATAGTCGACGTCTTCCAACTTGAAGGCTCGCCTTGGTCACACATATGTGGCCGTTTATTACATCAGAGAAGCTTTAGACCCTGATCGATGACTTCACTCTAGGACTCAACTCTCTCCCAATAATCCACGCATAGCAGTAGAGCTCAGTATATCCTATTGTGCTCGGTGGCCATTGACCATAAAAGAAAGTTTTGTTAAATGCTTAGCCACTCTTCTCACCAGAAAATCCTGGTGAAGGAACTGTTTTATATGCAGCATAGAGTACAGGGCTACAAGATACGAGGTATGACCAGGTTTAATTAAATAACATCGGAGCCAGAAAAGACAATCTACTGAGCAAGATAATTTATGTTATTCAATGTGAATGTTACCTCTTGTTGAAAATATCTAATCTAAACTTGTTTATAAATAGAACTTTGTCTCTGTGTATATGTATGTGTGTGTGTGTCCGTTAGCTATACACTCTGAAACGGCTGAACCGATTTTCTTGAAAATATACACAGTTGTACTATAAACGTCTGCGAGTGTTCTTAGCTAGATTTTGTGTCGATGTTTCCCCTATAAATATCGAAAATCGCTAATCGAAAATATCGGGTTATAGAAGAAGTGATCCGATTTTAATCAAATTTGATACACTCATAGACAAAGACATAAGAAACGATATTCAGAAGTTTCAAAGTTGCAGTTCTTTCAATAGTACAGAAAATCGATAATATATATATATATATATATATATATATATATATATATAAAAGGCAAGATGTTTGTCTGTGTGTGTGTGTGTGTGTGCGCGCGCACGCGTGTGTGTGTGTGTGTGTGTGTGTCTGTCTGTTTACCTGTCTCTATGTCCTTTATAGAAATCCACAATTTTTCTCCGATTCTCACCAAACTTCACACAAATGTTCTTTAGACTTAGTCTGAGCTCCAGGACCATGGATTTGTTTTAAAACTTTCATTACACCCGAGCAACGCCGGGCTATACTGCTAGTTATACAATAAACAGACATTGAAATGTTTCAACTTCTCTGTATCTCTATGGAGAGAAGTTTTCATTATTTTAATAATTTGCGTTTAGGCTGTGTTATCACCTGTGTTATCACGATTTTTCAGTCCTTTAACAACTTTAGTCGTTTCAGGTGACTGACGAACCAAGAAAGCGTTATTTCGAAATGATTCCTTAATTTAATCGACAGAAATGAATTGTTCCTTTTTTCGTAGCTCTGTAGATTTAATCCCCAATTAGTGTGGCACTAAATGCATAAAACAGTTCTATAATTACCTCGGCTTTTTTCCCGTAATCGTAGACTTACTCTTAATGAACTTATTGACTGCCATCTACAGCCTCCGTTGCCAATATATACTGTCACGCTTGACCGCCTTCTCCACCCGTTTGTCCGTCTTACTGCTCCTTGAACCAGGCAAAAGGACATAATGTTTAAGGCTCCCTGGTCTCGATTTTTTTACAACTCAAACATTCAGTAATATACACGAAGGAAAGATGATAACGTTTATTTTCAAAATGTCCTTCTGTATTTTTCGATTATATATGTATATATATATATATATATGTGTGTGTGTGTGTGTGTGTGTGTGTGTGTGTGTGAGTGTGGATGTACGTTGTGGTGCAGTGGATATCGGTTCAAAACGAGAAATCGGTGAGCCGAGTTCGAATTCCAGTTAAATTCCTTGTATTCACTTACGCACAAATACCCTTGGGAAAT
Source organism: Ascarosepion bandense (assembly GCA_037127315.1). NCBI lineage: Eukaryota > Metazoa > Mollusca > Cephalopoda > Sepiida > Sepiidae > Ascarosepion > Ascarosepion bandense. The sequence goes on from JBBBDQ010001337.1 coordinate 2,581,896, forward strand.
GTATTAATCCGTTTCTTCCCTCCAGTTATGGGTTAAACAAGAGGACAGATGAAGTTCTATAGCCTTGGCTGGCAACCAGTCTACCACAGAATGTAATGGTGACCTACTGCGGGATAATCTTCTGCCCAGTCAGCCATGTCTCTTTCGAAACATGATCGCCCAAGTGTGTATCGCATATGGCACTTAACTGACTGACTGGTCTAGATTTTTTTTACGACTCAAACATTCAGTAATATACACGAAGGAAAGATCATAACATTTATTTTCAAAATGTCCTTCTGTAATTTTCGATGCTGTATATATATATATATATATATGTGTGTGTGTGTGTGTGTGTGTGTGTGTGTGTGTGTGTTTTACTTGAATTTGTTGCATGAAAGTAATAGAACTGCCCATTAAAAGGAAAGAGACATCGTAGAAAGAAGTCTCTTGTTATTTTCAACTTGGGAAATAAAAGCCATGTCTAATTATTTTTAGCTTCCAGATTATTTTTAGAGTACAGATAATTGGGTATTAATTTGGCAATTACCGTCTTCTTATGCACAAAAATAAAAATAATACCGTTATTCTAAAATAGCACGGGTAATATAATTCATATATTTATATTAATAGTGGAGCAGTCAATATTATTTACGGTTTTATCAAAAATAATCATTATTGAAATAAAATTCAAATAAATTAAAAATAAATTAGTATAAATAAATGAGAAAAATGTCCATTTATTTTTAATTTGTTACAATTAATTTTTCAGACAAACACCATAAATAATACATATATATAATCTACTCTTTTGAACATTATTTTTAATAGATGCTCTTCTATGAGTAGAGATTCTGTGTTCAATTCAGTAAGTGAATTAATTGTCATACGTGAAACACTCTTGGGGCATCATGTCTCGAATTTATACACTTTTTGCGCGATTTCTCGTTCTGAGCCTATATCTATTGCACCACAACGCACATACTAATTAAGTACTTTAATTAAGTACTTTATTCATATATATATATATATATATATATATATATATATATATATATATATATATATATTTCTAATACTTCAACGTTTTGGGGAAATTAGGTTTTTGAATTTGTCCAGCGTCTGTAATATTTAAAAAAAATTTTTTCTTTAGTTTCTTTCTTTTTCCCTCCCTTCCTTCTTTTATCTCTCTTACCACCTTTTTTCCGTGTTGCTTAAACTTACGTCGATCTAACACGGCTGTCTGTTAATTTTTAGTTACATTCTCCCTTTTTTTGCGAACCCAGACGATGTCAATTTTTTTTCTTTTCTTATTTACTTGATTTTATTCTATCTTTTTCTTTTTCTTTTTCGTTTTCTTTTTTCTTTTTCTTTCCCTTTATTTTTATTTTTATTTTATTTTATTTTATTATTTATTTTTTAATTTCTTTGCAATCTATTTAAAAAGGAAAAGTAGACTAATTTTTCTCCAGTTTCTGAAAGGTTTTTTCTGTTGCTGAGGTGATGTGTCGTCCCCCGTGGGGATCTTCATATCGAAATGGCCATTCAACATCTTTGAATTAATCCTTTTTTAATATATATATATATATATATATATATATATATATATATATATATATATATATAACTCTATCAGTATTTTTGACAAATTTTATTAGGAAAATGTGTTTAAATCGGGAGGATTAGAACCAGTGATCCTAACAACAGGGAAAGCCATCAATTGAACTGATGCGTATTTGACCGCTAGACCACGAATGATTCAGTTTTATATGCATAAATTTTCATTTTCTCGTGAGAATACTCATATGATGTCTTCACTCGGCAGGATTGGTTTTGTTTCTGCCTCGAATTCGGCATGAACCTGCACAGTTAAAGTGACAAATTCTTTGCAGTAAAACAATGAACGCCCTATTTTCACTTTCATCTCAGACACTTTGCGATAAAAATCATGCTTGCCAAAGTAACTTTTATCAGTAAAACTATTGAAAAAGCAGCAGTAACGCACATAGACACACACACACACGCAAATATATACATCGTTCATTCAGCAATGAATTAGAAGACTCTCAGCTATTGGGCGTGAGTATAATGATAATGTACAGGCTAAAAGGTCTACCTCCTTCTACCGAGTGCCAATAGCTCAGAGGTAGAATCGCCGACTTACGCCAATTCGGTTGGATTTCAATCCTGGGTAAAAAGAAATCTGATGTCTAACCGCACTGATGAGCTGTGATAGAGCGAAACAGATCTGTCTGCGAATGACTGTATATATATGTATATGTATGTGTATTTTTCTAGTAATCACCTTTTTATACAAATTTTATTAAAGACGACGCACAAAACGTTGCTATTCGGCATTTTATTTTATTCTTCTTGTGTTTGTATAAATGTTTTCATCTGGTCATCAGCAAATGATGCAACCCAAAATGCCAAATACAGATGGGGGATACCAGAATCAAGCAAGTACAAAAATTTAAGTACGTAAGAAGTGTTCTAACAGGAGATGGAAAGTGCGGCACAGAGATCCGAAGGCGAATTGGCATGGTAAAGGACGCGTTCCAGAAGCTGAGTAAAGTACTAACGAAAATTTCACTAGAAACAAAGAAAAGAGTGCTGGATTGCTATGTGATGTCAGTTCTTCAATACGGCAGTGAATGCTGGACAATATCATCGAAAATGAGAAAACTTGAAGCAGCGGAAGGTTCTAGAGAAGGATGCTGCGGATATCGTGGACTGAGCATGCAAGCAACGATGAGGTGTTGGAAAGAATGGCAACAAAAAGGAAATTAATACTGAGCATCAGGAAGAGACAACTGAAGTTCCTTGGACACGCAATGAGGAAGGAGAGCTTGGAGAACCTGATACTGACTGGCCAGATAGAAGGAAAAAGAGACAGAGGAAGGCAGCGGATAATATATTTGCAGGGCCTGATCAGGTGGATGACGGAACGGGTGTTGCGAGGTGTAACAGGAGCAAACATACTAAGAGCCACAAGGGATAGGGAGACGTGGGGAATCATTATTACCTACATCCTGAAGGGACAGAGCACATAGAAGAAGAAGTATGTAAAAACTGTCCAAATATTTTCTTTTTATAGCTGAGCACTTTTAGTTACTTTATTAGCCATTATCAAATATGAGTTTTTTGTTTTATTTTTAACTGAATAAGTAGATTTTTTATAGGTGTGTATTTATAGTGATAGGAATGTCTTTTTTATTCTAGTGTGGGGCGGGGATTAGAAAATTACAAATAAAATAAAATAAAATAAATAAATAAAAATATTCCCTACGCAGTAAATACACATATATAATAATCTATATAAAATAAAATATATATATATATTTAGTGAAACTTATATAAAAACTTAGAGTCGTTTTATTGGTGTAGATATATGTATATTTAATTAATATATACTTGATAGCTCTGTTGTATTATATCTAGCACAAATTTATTATCACCAGCACGCAATTGTTTTTAGTCAAGCTATGGACGTAGACTGTACTGACATCTTTGGGTGCCTTGTACAGTGACATTTTGCTAAATTCCCATATGACGTTTTAGCACAAAATATGATGCACACTGATTTATACTACAACAATATCTAAGCTAACCCTAGGAAAAGTTACATGTTAAAAGCAAGAAATCTGATGTGAAAAAGGCCAATAACTTAAAACCCTCCGTCACCTAGAATTGCGGCTTTGTGCTTGCAGTCATCAAGACCTTCTGAACAGTTTTATTTGTTGACGAGATCTGGGTCAGTCTATGGTATCGTTTCTAGGCACCTTTCATCTTCCCAACAATGCCGCAAGTCACTCCAAACCTTGAAAAAGTTCTTGTTGATTTTTCATGAGAAGTAATGTTTTATTTTCAAAAATTAGAAAGTAATCTCGTTGAATGCATTGTCAATCGCTCGTCACTGTTTTTCCAATCTTTCTGGCAGCATTTGAATTCCACGTCGGAAAACGACACGTCATGTGAGGCTAACCACGAGTCAACCCATTTTTTTGACTTCTTAAGTATGAAATTCTGCTTAGTCAAGTGAATACGTCGGGTCGGATAGGACTTTCCATTTAAGCTCTTCCAAATAGGTTTGCAACTGTTTTGCAATAGGTGACCAAGCGTTGTCATGTTGCACAAGCTATAATATATATATATATATATATATAAAGAAAGAAAAATGCGAGAAGCCGTGAAAGCTTTGCTTAAAGTGTAGATTTATTGTTATCGTTATTATTACTTGAATTATATTACTTGAATTTTGCATAATATATTAAGTGTCCTAAATAGTATTTGTGTCGCTACGCGTGTTTTAGGTACAATGTTGACTCTCTTTAGGCGAATAAATTTGGGACTTTATATATCGAGAGCTGTTTGTCTTTCTGGCGGTTGAAAATACTGTGTATATATAGATAAGTGGTGTGTCAGAATTTGTTGGTTTTTTCACGCTCGCGGATTAAATCTCTTCCGTTTTGAAAATCATTCACATTTCGTTGGACGAATTTTTTTTTTTTTTACAGTGACTTTTTTTTCTTCAGAATTGCTTTCAGCGATTTTGATTCAGTTCTACGGTTCACCAAGGTTTTTTCGATTATGATTCAGTTCTACGGTTCACCAAGGTTTTTTCGATTATGATTCAGTTTTACGGTTCAGGTTTTTTTCGATTTTGATTCAGGTCTACGGTTCTAGTTTTTTTTCGATTTTGATTCAGTTCTACGGTTCTAGATTTTTTTCGATTTTGATTCATTTCTACGGTTCTAGGTTTTTTCGATTATGATTCAGTTCTACGGTTCAGGTTTTTTTTCGATTTTGATTCAGTTTTACGGTTCTAGGTTTTTTTCGATTATGTTTCAGTTTTACGGTTCAGGTTTTTTTTTATTTTGATTCAGTTCTACGGTTCAGGTTTTTTTCGATTTTGATTCAGTGCTATGGTTCAGTTTTTTTTCGATTTTGATTCAGTTCTACAGTTCTAGTTTTTTTTTCGATTTTGATTCAGTTATACGGTGTAGTTTATTTATGTCTTCCAATTTGATCTCCAAAACATCAAACAATCATTTAGATATTTTTTCCATGATTTAGTGAATTCTGATTTATGTCTTCCCCATACCAAATTCTCTCGTTGGAATAACCCCTATCTCTGTTTTCAAGATATATATATATATAAATCACAAAAACCAGATACTATTATTATTAATTTTATTAATATTAACAATGATCTAGGTGGAGGGCTAGATGTAAATAGTATTATCTATTTACAGAGCCAAATACGTATATTATTGATATGGACCCGGTATGGGACCATAAAATTATATGACAACAAGGTGGTAGGTTCACGAACATATATTACGTCAAGAAGAAATACACACAAATACAAAGAGATATAAAGAGGAAAATAATAAAAGTAATAATAAAAGCTTGCGCTGAACTGAAGTCGTACAGGGAACCAGAGTCTCTGTCGCTCTTGCTCCTCACAAGAGTCTCTCTCACTCCTGCACACTTCCTCGGGAGTAATTAACTCTTGGTTAATATAGGCAAAGAAGAGTTCATTATTAATTGGGTAACTGCCCCACAACACAATGACGATCTTTTAAGCGGATGAAAATGAAAAGGAAACTTATACTTAATGTTTACGAGCCATTTCTTACCCCACTCCACTACGGATTGGAAGTCCTTGTCAAGCTCGGCCGCAAGATTAGCTTTGTCGCCCACACCAGATTTTTGATCAAGAGCAAGAGTACTTGGGATCTTATGGCATCAGGGAGATCGGTAATGTAATGTAGATCAGAAAGAGCAGAGGACCTAGGATAGAGCCTTGAGGGACACCCGCGTTCGTATGGTAGTTCTGGGAGGCATGTCCGTTTAATACCACCTTCAATGTGCGGTTAGAGAGGAAAGAACTATTGATATGGACCCGGTATAGGACCATAAAATAAAAATTCAACAAGGTGGTAGGTACAAGAACATATATTACGTCAAGAAGAAATACAAACAAATACCAAGAGATACAAAAAGATATAAGGAAGAAAGTAATAATATCTTGCGCTGAACTGAAATCGTACTCCACACGAGAGTCCTCACGAGAGTCTCTCTTACTCCTGCACACGTCGTCGAGAGTAATTAACTCTCGGTTACTATAGGCAAAGAAGAGTCCATTATTAAGTGGGTAACTCCCCCACAACACCCCACTTTCAAGAGCTTTTCCCCCGAAAAGCTGTTTTAATATTTTTTTCATTTAGAGCCGACGATCAAGGGATTTGTGTAATTCCTTTTCCTGCTAAATCACCTTCTTTCGGGTGAAGTCTGGGGTGCCTCAAATATGCTATCTATTGACTCATTTGATGGTAGTGAATCATTTATGTCAGTTGTCCCTCATTACTTATTTGATTTTAGTGGTGCTTATGTATAATATTGGGACCTTGTATCATGTAGCCTAGGTCTCCCACTCTTTGTTTTATAGTGCCCACTTCCCAAAAAGTCATTATTTTTGTATACTTTAAAAAGTACTTTTTCGCCACAAGGGAAAGTTTTCTAGGAAATGTGATTGTCTTTTTGAAATAGCTTGCTTGGAGATAAGCTTGTCGAAGACTGATGTAATTTTCCTCGCAAACATCGTTTCTGCCGGTGAAGATCCCGTTGGTGTATTGGGATTTGAAGTGATTCTGTATACCTGCAGAAACTGCTGTATTGCCTTCTCCGTAGGTGTCCCCTGTGCTTTCTTAAATGCTCGTTTCAATGTGTCGACGAAACGTTCCGCTTGCCCATTAGACCTAGGGTGATATTGCAGGGTCGTAATATGTTTCACTTCTTCAATTTTAGACAGTCCCACAAATTGAACTTTTCGATCCAATCTGTACCGAACAAATTTTCAGTATTTTTCATCACATATGCCCACAATTCTTTAGTTGTCCCATTTAAAGTTACTGTAACAAATACTTCTAAAATGTTTATTTTTTCACCTGTAACCGAGCGTGCCGTTTTGTTAGTTCTCAATAATGTTGGCTTTTTTAGTCGCCTCCACGTATGCAAATTTATGACAGTCAAGTCAGATCCACTGTCCAGCTGGAATTTAATTGTTTTATTGAATATTTTCACTATTACATATTTTCGCAAATTTCCGTATACATTATCGCTTGACAGCGTCTATCTTATTTTATTTTTTGTTCTTCTGGGGTTTTTTATACCAGCAACTTGCTGTTAAATGACCAGCTTTACCCCAATTCAGGCAATTTTTTTTCTTTCTGAGCGGGCAAAACCTCATCCAGTGTAATTTTCCGCAAATGTAGCATGGACCCGGTGATGAATTTTCTTGTCTTATATTATGTTTGTCACTAGATTTTCTATTCTTCCTTTCCTGGGGGTGGCGTTTTGATCTGTTCATAATTGATCGGTTCATTGTTTTTTTTTTATATGAGCGACTCCCGACTCCTCGATATTCCTCGAGTCACTTTTTACTGATACTACCCTCTGGCAGTCTTCTGCTAATTTTTGTAGGTTTAAACCTGGCTCATTTTCTAGTTTTGTTAGAACCCTACGTCTAACTTCTGCGTCTCCGGCTGAGACCAGACCTTGTGTAAATATTAGGCATTTAAAGTCATCAGCAGATAATTCTATTGGTTTGAAATCGTTAACGTATATATTTACCGTAGCGGCAAATGTTAAATAGTCCTGCTGATCTTTGAATAAATTAAGGCGTTTCCATCTTTTATGGAAAAGTGATGTGTTCGGCCCAAATAATTCTGACAGTAGCTTGACTGTTTCTGAGAATTCCAGGTCTGTCGTTTTTCTGGGGAGAATAAAATCAACAAACCTGCTGTGTTCTGCTGTACCTAACTTCCTTAGTAATAACCGCACTTTCTTAGAATTTGGCCACTTATTACAGTCGACGTTAAATAAATCCTCGTACCGCCTATAATAAGCGTTAAAGATTTTTTGTCTTCCGGTACATACTAATAAATTTCCATAGTGCTCCAGATAGCACTTTGAGAAAAAGCAGTATCGTTCTCAGTTTGTTTGCCTTTTAATGATTTAAAAAGTAACTCTTCAATTTTATTTTGTCGTTCCTCGGTCCTTTTAAAGAATTGTTCTTGCAAATCCATCTGTTGTTTATGTATCTCCATAAATAATTGTTGTTGTTGTAGTTGCTTCGTCGCTTTTTTGTTGTTGATCCAACTGATTTTTCATTAGCTGAATTATCACTTTTTGTAAGTCTTCCATTTTTTTTTTCAAACTCAACACGACCGATTTTTTGTTAACACATGAGAAAAAAACAGTAACTGTAATTACAGATAGTTTTTTTTTCGTACGTCCAAAAGAAAGAGATAGGCTCAAAACAGATCTATATACAGATTTTTCTGTGACGCCGTTCCGGGCATGTAGAGAATTTTTTTTTTACGACTCTGAATTTTTTCCTTCTCGTTTTTTCTTTATTAGTTGCAGGTTGTTTTAGATGGAGTAAATATTTTTCCTTTCTTGATGCTTCACGTTTTTTCGACTGATTATTTGTGATGCGGTGGGGAGGGGGCTATTCCTTGGTACTTGAAATCCACGTTCGACCGTTGATGTTCGCAATTTCTGTATTTGCTAGTTGATATGTGGCGATAGTGGTCGAAGAAAAAAGGTTTTCTTTTCTTGCGTGAATTACTATATCTTTGTCGCTCGGTGATATGTCGACGGACTTGAAAAAACGTATTTTTACTGTCCGTGTGAATTGTTCGAATCTTCGTCGCCGGTTAATATGGCGACTGGTCAAAGAAAAAGGTTTTCCTTCCTTGCGTGAATTGTTTAAATCTTCGTTGCCAGTTGATATGGACCCGGTATGGGACTATAAAATAATAAGTCAACAAGGTGGGAGGTTAACGAACATATATTACGCCAGGAAGAAATACAAACAAATACAAAGAGATATAAAGAGGAAAGTAATAAAAGCTTGCACTGAACTGAAGTCGTACTGGGAACCAATCTCTGTCGCCCTTGCTCACTCCTCACGAAAGTCTCTCTCACTCCTTCACACGTCCTCGAGAGTAATTAACTCTCGGTTAATATAGGCAAAGAAGAGTCCATTATTAAGTGGGTAACTCCTCCACGACAATTATATCAATAACTTCCGAAATCTACATTCGTTAAGTAGCTATTTCACAGAGAAAATTTTCGCTTCATCACCACCAATCAAAAACAAATTTTTTTAAATTCAAATACGGTATAAAATTTCATATACCGGAAAGAACCCAAATACATATACCCAGTCCTTTTTTTTTACTTCCTGTGTATGGATATGTATTTGGGCTTCTTCCGGTATGTGAATTTTTACCATATTTGAATGAATAAATTTTTGTTTTTCATCGTTGCTGATAAAGAGAGAATTTTCTCGCTGAAATAGCCATTCAACGAATGTAGATTTCGGAATTTATTCATACATATATATTCACAACGATCTATACTTTAATAGGAAGGATATATATGTATGTTGCTCATTATTCAACGTCATAACTATGGCAAAAAATGGAATAATAAGGTAGTGTAAAAGAGAAAACATGAACAAGAGCTTTGACAGTGATCTTTAATAAATGGTCATAATGAGAATATACTGAGCCGATGCTGCTTCACTGTTGTCTCTGTCTTTTCATGAGCTATATATATATATATATATATATAGATAGATAGATAGACAGAAAATCTAAGCAAGAGCCAACAACCGACCACGGTTTCGCCTAACGGCTCGTCATGAAATTTGGAGCCAATTTTCCTGACGAGTCGTTAGGCGAAACCGTGGTCGGTTGTTGGCTCTTGTTTAGATTTTCTGTCCTTGTTTGCTCTACTTTCATATTGAGCGCTTTAGTGTTAGGGTTTTCGTTTTGTTTTGTTTTTTTCTTTCTTACGAGTGCTTGACTTTTTGCTTACGTACTTCGTTTGTTTCTTTTATTTGCTTCCCCTTATTTTCCCTCCGAGTTTGTTCTCGGTGGGTTATACAAGACGATTTGAATTATAGCTTGATTAATACTAGTTTTGGTAGAGTTAGTTCTCTTACTATTGGTATTGTTGTTGCTATAGTTAATATTATATATATATATATATATATATATATATATATATATACAACGATTTTTGTAATAAAGGAGAGAGTATATATATGTATGTTCGTGCAGTACGTGAGAGAGAGAGAGAGAGAGAGAGAGAGAGAGAGAGAGAGAGTGTGTGTGCGTGGTGTATATTTAACATGTAAAGGTTTATCCTTTATAAATTTTAAAATGCATATCGCTTTCAGGAAAGAAAAATATACGTAGAAAATAGGATATGGTATCATCCATATCAGTGTTAATGATCTTTTTTTTAATATTTTTTTTATTTTTTTTATTTTTTTATTTTTTGCTAAATTAAAATCTTATTCATCTAATCCCTCGAGAATTCGATGATGTCTTTATACGAAAGTATCATTAGCGACACATTTTAAATGTTTCCATTTTTCAGTGTTGTCGAATGTATTTGGCTTAAAAGCATGGAGGTAGTGCGTGAGAAAGAACAGCGAAGATAGGCATCAACTCTTTCCAAGCAACGGCGTCCCTAATTAGATGATATTCACTTTGAAAACGCATCTCATCCGTACTGCCGCTGCTGCTTTCGTACCTAACTTATATTGTTCTCCGTAAAATATCAATGAAAGAAAAGTTTTGTTAATTCTGTCCTACTCGGGAATTATATTACATTGTAAGCAAAGTGTTAAGAAATATAAAATATTGATGCATATTCTGAAAAAAGAACGTGATGATGAACTGCTATGTTATATCAAAAATCTTGTATAGCAGGGAATGCATACGAAACGAAATACACAGAAAATTAAGCAAAGAATTAGGAGAGAGAAAAATGTATTTAGTAACAGAGAAAAGAGTATTTGAACTGCTGTGTAATATCTAATTTCCTATATATAACTTTATACTGGAGAACTCCTGATGCTTTCCAGAAACAAAGCAAAGTATTAAGACATAAGAAAATGTCTTTAGAAAGATAGTAAAGAGTTTTGAACTGCTATGTAATATCTAATCTTATATACAGAAATTTATGCTGGAGAAATTCTTATGCCTTTCAGAAACCAAGCAAAGTATTAAGAGACAGGAAAATGTCTTTAGAAAGAAAGAAAAGTTTTATGCAATATGTAATCTCCTACGGAGCAATTTATGCTGGACAGCAATTTACGCTTTTCAAAAACCAAGCAACGAATTACGAGACAGGACGATGTTATCAGCGACAATGAAAAGAGTTTTGAACTGCTATATAATATCTAATCTCCTGTACAGCAATTTATGCTGGGCAACACCTCATGCCTTTCAGAAACCAAGTAAAGAATTAAGAGATAGGAAACTGTCTTTAGAAACAAAGATTAGTGTTATGCAATATGTAATCTCCTATGGAGCATTTTATGCTGGGCAGCAATTTACGCTTTTTCAAAAACCAAGCAAATTATTAAGAGATAGGAAAATGTAATTAGAAACAAAGAAAATAGTTTTGAACTTCAATTTAATATCTAATTTCCTATATAGAAATGTATGCTCGACAATTTATCCCTATCGGAAACCAAGCAAAATATTAAGAGATAGGAAAATGTCTTAAGAAAGAAAGTAAAGAGTTTTGAACTGCTATGTAATATCTAATCTCCTATACAGACATTTATGCTGGAGAAATTCTTATGCCTTTCAGAACTAAGAAAAGTATTAAGAGATAGAAAAATGTCTTTATAAATATAGAAAAAAAATTGAGCCGCTATTTAATATCTAATCTACAATGAAACATCTTATGCGTTAGAAACTTAGAGTCCGGAACAGCTGTAAATTGAGCTCGACAAAAAGTTCATAGCGTTTTTCCTACAAGTAGATTTTGATCATGTGATTTTATTTCACACGCAACTGACATTTACGATATATATGTATATACACTAGCGGCCATGATTATTAGGCCACCTCAGTTTTTTAAAAGAAATGATGTATTTCATATATTTTTAAGTGGATAATTCTAAATGAAAATAGAATGGTTCTTTTCTTATTGTTATTTGCAAAATTTTAGAAGGCAAAAAAGCAAAGATGAACTCGTCTGAATCACCCTAAATTTTCTTCATTTTTTTCATTGATGAAATTGCAATATAGGTAATTATTAAATATTTATAAATTCATTTGATGCACATGTTATTGTGCAGTATTAATAAAAGAACCGTTCTATTTTCATTTACAGTTATTCACTTGGCTATAAATACTAAAAAATAGTATGGAATACATCATTTTTTAAGACACTCGGGTTGCCTAATAATTATGACCGGTAGTGTACGTATTCTGAAAAATGACGTATCAATGCGTTTTTCTATATTCGTGTGTGGATTGTGAATATTAAATGCATTTACCTTATGAAAAAAGGAGAAAATGAGATACGTTTTGCGGAAACGAAAAACAATGTGTACGCACTACAAGCTATATGTACCGTTTAGAGAGATAGTTCTGAGATTACTGTTTTATGTTTCTCAATAAATTCAGAACGGCAAATTTTTATCTGGATAACGGAGAAAGTTCCAGTAAGTCTTTGACAATGGCCAAAAAACAGGTCATACAACACTGAATATCAAACGGTTATACCTCATACTTTATATATGTTTAGATACCTCAAGATTTAATTGAAGATCTCGGCTTAAAAATCGCAAAAAGAGCACATTTTTGAAAGGAATGAAAGTAATGAAAAATTAATCGTTTACCACAAAAAATAGCCAAAAAAGATCTTAGGGAAAATTAAATTTAATCGATTAAAAGCAGAGATCTATGAAACGCGCCAGAAATAACCAGTCCTAATTATTTCGTCTTCCATCAGTAAAACGAGAGACCAGTCTCTATGCAGAACCGGCAGAAAATGTTTGAACTTGGCTTACAGTTAGAAAAAGACGACGAAAATTACTGGGATAGGCAGTAAGAAAATTCGGTTTGGAGAATTTAACGACGTACTGAAGACAGTCAGTCAGTTAAGTGCCATGCGCGATACACGCTTTGGGCGATCATGTCTCGAAAGAGACATGACTGACTGGGCAGAAGATTATCCCGCAGTAGGTTGCCATTGCTTTCTGCGGTAGACTGGTTGCCGACCAAGGCTATAAAACCCAATCTGTTCTGTTATTTAACCCATAACTGGAGGGAAGAGACGGATTAATACCTTTCCCAAGGGTATTTGCGCGTAAGTGAATACAAGGAATTCAACTGGAATTCAAACTTGGTTCACCCGATTTCTCGTTCAGAGCCGATATCCACTGTACCACAACGCACATCCTGAAGACAGTAGAAGCCGGAAAAACGTGGTGATAGATGGGGTTACAAGAATAGATAGTAAAAGGTCAAAAGTTACTTACTGAAACATAATAGAGGAAGCTGTGAAGAGACATGATTCCACGCGTATTGAAAAAATGGCTGTATAAATGATACATAGGCTTACTTCCTTCAGTTATCTGTTGTAGTATCGATTTTTTAGCAGTTTTAATGTTCTATTTTAGTGTGTATTTGAGTATACGCCCTATTTTTTAACTGTGTGAATTACATTTAACGGCTTCTGCATTCGAGAATTCTAATAAAGAAAATATAGCCTCTGGCTGACGCTGGATTAGACGGGGTTTCCTCTACAACAGATCGTACTCTGCAAAAGGACGCGTTTTTTTTATTAAGATTCTAAAATGAATCAGGAAGTAGAGGTAATTGACACTTAAAAAACAAAAACAAAAAAAAGTCGTCTACTCAAACATGCTTATCTACTAAAATATTACACGTTAAGTAACAGGAAATAATTTCATATTATAAGATAACCAAAAATGTCCTTGCTATTTATATCTCGTGTGGGAATATTTGTTCACTGATATGCAAATGAGTGCGTCATGCGCCGGAAAAGAGGTATATGTTGGGTTGGGTTGGGTTGGGATCATTATCTTTGACCAATGCTGATGGGTTACGCGCACGCATCTGTCATAGCGAGAACATCAACGAGTCAACATGGTGGTGTCAAATCAGCTCGTTACGGGTTGTTGTCTGCTTTATAACCGTAAATAGGGTGTTGATCGATGCCACATCAAGTTGCCGAATACGTTAAGGTTCCGAGAATAATGCAGGGATGAAACCCACTGCAAGGCGTTAGTTCCAGAAGTTCAGATTGGGAGACCTTTTTCTTTTTTCTTTCTTTCTTTTTTTTTTATTAACCTCGCATTAGCTGGCATTAGGTCCTGGATGAAGGATCCCTGAAGGCGGTCATGAATAAGGACAACAGTCAAACCTGTGGTGAGCTTGTCGAACGCTTCCAGGTTTCTGATTGAAGAACCAGACTGCACCGCATAGAGAAGCCGTACATGTTGAGCAAGTGGGTATGGCACTCCCAAGTGTGGAAGACAATAGCTGTCACCACGGGACCCTTTGAACACGACACATGTCAATCTCTCCAGCAATGCAGATCATACCTTGTGTCTGGTAGACTAAATGACAAGTGATGCACTATGGTGATTTTCTAAACGATTATACCACAGGCGATCAAGTGACCACTGAAATAACTATGTAAGCACCAGACAAAAGTCTAGGTAGATGAGGGTTGAGCGGATGAGCGTTGAACAAGTAGCGAGTAATCAGACTTCGGCGAATAACAAATTTATCGAGTGACCAAAACTGTAAATTTACCGTGGATCAATCGTATTACGAGTAACTAACTGAATATACCAAGAGCAAGTCATACAACCGTGTGATACTAACATCTCAATAGCCTTGAGAATACAATAAACAGAGAATACAACAATCTGTTTTTTAAGCAAGTCAGTTAAGTGCCATACGTGATACACCCTTTGGGCAATCATGTCTCGAAAGAGACATGACTGACTTGGCAGAAGATTATACCGCAGTAGGTTGCCATTGTTTTCTGTAGTAGACTGGTTACCAGCCAAGTCTATAGAACCCAATCTGTTCTATTATTTAACCCATAACTGGAGGAAAGAGACGGATTAATACTTTTCCCAAGGGTATTTGTGCCTAAATGATTGCAATGAATTCAACTGTAATTCGAACTCGGCTCCCCGATTTGTTGTTCAAGGACGAAAGTATGGGGCACTCAATGAGGATCGAACACATTACTCAATTGTAATGTTTCAAACACGACAAACCTGGTAACCATTACACTACGTCGAGGTGCCCAAGTGTAATTTTCTAAGCGTAGATTATGTATGGAACAAAGCCGAAAACATTGGGGCATCTAGTGCATCACTATGCAATTGTAACGTTTACAGTGAGACAAGTTTGTTAACCATAACACCAAAGCAAATTGTCCAAAAGGTATACAATGAGCTGCTACTAACGGTTCATACCATTACTGCAGACTTGTACTCTCATGACCAAGGTATCGTGTATAAAATAGATAAGACAGGGGACTCATGTGTGTGGGGTCGGGTTTTTTCCCTCACCTGTGAAATTTATCCTGACGCTTTCTTTATCTGTAAGGAATTTAAAATTGTTTTCTACAGGTCATACCTTGTCCATCAGAAAAGCAAACTAATCCCTATACGTGAAGTCACAAGTTTATTCGCCTGAAGAGAGTCAACTTTAGATTCGAAACACGTGAAGCGTCACAAATACCATTATGGACACTAAATGTAACATACAAGAAGTAAATAATATATATATAGTACTGTGCAAAAAGATTAGGACAAGAACTATTTTATCTTTTATGAGGCACTAGCATTATAGCCTGGCGTTGCTCGGGTGTAATGAAAGCTTTAAAACTAATCCATGGTCCTGGAGCTCAGACACTTTAGACGTTGGCACGAAAGACTAAAAAGCAATAGCTGTTGCCAGTTAAAGCAGTTTGACTTACATCCTTTCATTTTTCTTTCAGTCTACGGTTTGACTTACATCCTTTCATTTTTCTTTCAGTCTACGGTTTCCGTAGACTGAAAGAAAAATGAAAGGATGTAAGTCAAATTTTGATTTCCTGGTATCGATATCAAATAAGTTTTTTCGTCGTAAACTGAATATTGAAGGCCAAATAAGTCCTCTGAGTAAATGGTATGATAGCTGTGACCATGTGACTACAATTATGCCTACTTAGAGCAAATCCCGAAGCAAAAACTAAAATAAAAGGGCTGAAAAAAAATACATACATGCAGGCAGATAAACAGACACACACACAAACATCTTGCCTTTTACATATATATATTATCGATTTTCTGCACTATTTTAAGAACTGCAACCTTGAAACTTCTATATATCGTTTCTTATGTCTTTGTCTATGAGTGTATCAAATTTGATTAAAATCGGACCACTCCTTCTATAACCCGATTTTTTCGATTATCGATTTTCGATATTTATCGCGGGTACCTTGACACAAAACCTAGCTAAGAACACTCGCAGACGCTTACAGTACAACTGTAAATTTTCAAGAAAATCGTTTCGGCCGTTTTGCAGTTTATAGATAACGGACACACACACACAGACACACACACCCACAGACAAAGTTCCATTTATAAATAGGTTTTGATTTAAATATTGGCAAAGAATAAACAATTTAATTAAATTAATTTTATTTGATTTACTCAACACACAGTGTAACAAGGGAAAAATACTTGTTACAAAATAAATTTAATATTTAGTATAATAGCCTTTTGCTTCGATCACAACCTTCATTCTGTCAGGCATTAACATCACAAGCTTCTTCAATGTATCTAATGGTATCGTTTGCCAAGCAGATTGTATTTGTTCGCGAATTATATCTTACGAAGTAACATTAGATTTATCAATTCGAGAGCGGGGGAAAAGAAAAAATCAGTCATATCCAAGAATAATAGAATAATGAGTAATTTCAAAATAACCTGTTTAAAAGAAAATAAGAAAAATTAAATATAATTACTTTTTAATACATTTCTTTTACACTTAGTTTTAAATCATCATTATTTATTAGCAATTTACTTTGCTTTTCATCCTGTGTTTGAATTTCAGTGAGGTTTGTGGCAAAATCACCCCTGTCCTAATACCTTTGCACACTACCGGTAGTGTGCAAACGTGTTAGGACAGGGGTGATTTTAAACTTTATTTTGATGCCTCTTAAATACTGTTCTTGTCCTAATACCTTAGCATTTGTTGAGTAACTCAAATGAAATTACTCTAATTAAATTGCTTATTTTCTGTCAATATGCCTCATAAAAGATAGAATAGTTCTTGTCCTTATACTTTTGCACAGTAGTGCATATATATATATATATATATATATATATATATATATATATGTAACGCTTACCACTTCGCACAAGCAAACAAAGCAACAGAAGATCTTTCTGAAAGAGCCGCCCAGGAATGTTCTCCACACTCTTATGCACAACTCTGTATTCAGTGTGTATTCACTTATTTTGCAATCTCTGTAGTTCTTCCTTCTTACTGTACAATATTGCAAATATATAGACAGAAAAATAGATAAAATCTACAAATGTATCAATTACGTACACTAATCAAATATGTTTATTCATTTATCGAGCGCATCAAAAACACTTTGAATTCCCTTCGGGGAGACAAGAATCAGTTCAAACAGTGTGTTCCAAGTTTATATGAATTGATCTGAAGGAGGAAAAAAATCCCTGGCGCTTGTGCACAGAGATATACATTTAAGCACACACAGATACATAAAACAATTTTCGAAAATATTAACTTAATTACAAGTTCTGTAAAATTTCACAAATATGCATATTTCGCTTGAATATTTACGACATCTGAACATTATAACAGAAAGTAAATTTATCATCTATTGCAGATATGGAATTTGACTTTAATCAAGGTTGAAAATGGGAGTTGCAGATTTGTTGTTGCTACTGTTTCTTTAAAATTTTATTCTTGCTGACATGTCCCGTATATTTTATTTTCAGCATGATTCTCAAGACCAGGGGTGGGCACACTTTTCAGTGCAAGGATCATATTAAAAAATTCACAATTTTATAGTCTGCATAGTATATTAACCACAGTAATTAATTTTTAAAAGAGACAAAATAAAAAGGCAAATTTTCGTTTTAAGTCCCTTTTCCTCTTCAAATTTATCCAAAATACCATTATCTCTGTGCAAATGTATATGCTGAACTCAAATCAAGTGTTAGTTACTTAAGAAACTTACCTTTTTTTTATCTAAATGTCAATAAAAAAACACGAACTATATCTTGCACTTTTTCTCTTCCATAACTCTCACGAAGTCATGCAATTAACTGCAGAATGACGGACTGCGTATGTGGTCGAATTTTGGCAGATTTTTCTTCATTTACTGATACTTCTGGTGATGTACTTCCGGTAATCAAAGTAATGCGCTATTGTATTTCTACGATTATTACTCTCATAACAGGAAGTACATTTCCGGAAGTTTCAGTAAAGGAAGAAATTTGACCAAAATTGCTGCCTAAGTATAACGTCATTCTGCAGTTAATCACATGAATTCGTGAGGGTTACGGGAGGGAAAAAGTGCGAGATATAGTTGGTTTTTTTATGGACTTTCAAAGCAAAAAGGTAGGTTTCTTCAATAACTAATTGTTGATTTGAGTTCAGCATATACATTTGCACAGAAATAATGCTATTTTGGATAAATTTGAAGGGGGAAATGCCGTCGGTACATAAAACGAAAATTTACCAATAAAAAAAGTTTTTAAAGTAACAATGACATTAATTTTTAATAATTAATATTTTAAAAACGGTGGATTCATATGAAACGAATTTATTTGAAAAACAAAATAACTCAGTTTAAACCTAAAGGAAAAGCCATTTGTATTAATAAGTGTTTTTACGTATGGGTTTCACATCAAACACATTTGAAAGACAAAATAACATTATTTAAGGAAACAAAAGCAACTATTTTTATTAATTAATATTATAAAGTAGAAAAATATTTATTTGTAAAAGTAACCCTGTTTAAAAAATAAAAACAATTTTTATAAATTAATATTTTAATGTGGAAACTTTAAATGAAACACATAAAGTTACACGATTTAAAGAAAAAATAATTTAAATTTCATAGTAGAAACTTTCCATGAGACACATTTGTTGGAAAACAAAATAACTCAATTTAAAGAAAAAAATTCTCTTTCAAATTTACTAACATTTCGCAGGCCGTATGAATTTCATTAACGGGCCGCATGCGACCCGCGGGCTGTAGTTTGCCCACACCTGCTCTAAACACATGTATTTAACTTTTCTTTTTTTTCATATCTCACGGCATTTTTTTTAAAGTAAGGTTCACCCTGTACAAGGTCAGTGGGCTACTCGAGGCAGAGGATTGGGTTAGGAGGCGGATAGGAGAGGAAGATAGCGGTTAACTCTAGACTTTTGGGAGTCGATGCTACAGTGAAATGATTCGCGGGAATAAATTGTTTGAGTGAAACTTATCGATAGAATACGGAGAGAAGGTTGGTGGCTTGCCACAATGTAACTGGCATAGCGGGTCCTTGTAAAGAAGGTGAAGCCTGGCGGAACCAAAAAATGTATTTGTTCCGGTCACTTTCCGTGAAAGTAGCGATAGGTTTGTCACACCCGTGACAGAGAGAGTTTGGAGTTAGAAAATAATCCCTCACCCACAAGAACTACAGAGACTCTCTCTTTTTTTAAAAAATCTTTTCACCCCAAGCAAGGCATTCCACTGCCACTATAGCGCAAGGGGTGACATAGGGGAAGGTGGTGAGAGAGTGATTAGATATAGGAAATGTTTCTCTTTTGCTTCTATATGCCGTGCCCATTCAGGCGCTTATGGCCCTTCACATCTTCATATTCCTTGTAGCAAATAATATATTTTGTCTTGTTATTTCTCCGAAACTCTGCTCTGACATGCTTGACATGCGCTGTTTTCCAGTGTCTCCTTTTTGTTTATTCGTTACACGAGTATCAGATTCTGCAAAGCTCACCTCCTCATTACGTGTCACAGAAACTTCAACTGTTTTTTTTTATCATATCACCACGAGCAAGGCGGTAACGGCACTGATGCTCAGGGGGCTACGTAAGAGTAAAACTTCAAGCCCAATCACCATCTTCTGATTTCCTGAATCATGCTGTTTTTGTCATCTTTTCTTCTCACTAAAGTGTCCTCATTCTTTTCTCTCAGTTACCTCTTGAGTATTAGTGACATTATCTCCTTGCTGGTGGTGAAATTATCAAAGTAAATGATTGATTGTCTTTTACACAGTCTGATAGTCTATCTGAATGTACGTTGTGGTGCAGTAGATCTCGGCTTGGAATGAGAATTCGGAGAACTGAGTTCAAATTTTCGTTAAATTCTTTGCATTCACTTTCGCACAAATACCCCTAAGAAAAGGTAATAATCCGTCTGTTCCCTCCAGTTATGGGCTAAATAACAGGACAGATTGGGTTCTATAAGCATGACTGGCAACCAGTCTACTGCAGTGTGTAATGGCAACCTACTGCGGGATAACCTTCTGCCCAGCCAGTTATGTTTCTAAACAGACATCATCTCCCAATCCGTGTATTACGTATGGCACTTAATTGACTGATTTATAGGCTATCTAACTGATTTTAATCTGGTATTGAGTTAAGAAGTAACTAATAAGCGTTTTATTTTTCCAAACTAACAATATACGCAGAAATCATGCACATTGGTAAAAGGTTTTGTTATTTGAAAGATATTTATTTGCGCTACAAGATTATGTTTTGATTTTTTTTAATTTTATTAATTTTTGTGTATTTTCAGATTATTAAAATCGTTTGTAAAGGACGGATCAAACACCGGTCGACCAACTGATTTTGATAAAGATCGATTAAATTTACTTCTTCATGAAAATCCATGTCAAACGACCAAAGAAATGGCGGAACAGTTGTTTAGTGATAAAAAAGGAAACATTGGTCAACCAGCTTCATTCAATGGGAAATATTTAGAAATTCAGCGCTTGGGTGCTACACACTTTGAGCTAAAATAACAAAAATTGATGCTACACAATCGCCACCAGTTTGCTCGACATTGCTTAGAGCATTGTCATTAACATCGTTTTTTGTTTTTTACCGCACGTCAATATGAAGCGGCAAAAAGAATAGATCAGTAACTACTCCCAAAAACAAAAACAAAATAAAACAAGCGATTCCGCGAGATAAACAAGACCTTTCCCGAAAAGCAATGTTGTGTGTATGCGACAGGGAAATCATAACTACTAACTGCTTGAGAGAAACCAAACTCTCAAAGTAGAGCCCTACGTTTAACAACTGCACTGACTCAGCGAAGTAATTCAACAAAAAAAAAAAAAAAAAAAGACCGTAGAGGCGAAATGACGTTCTTCTGCAAGACAACAGCGCCCGTCCTCACATGGCTAATAAAACCAAAGCCGCGATTCAAGAACTCGAATACGAAGTTCTACCTCATCTTCCAGATTTGGTGCCGTCAGATTTCCATCTATTTCAAGCACTTTCGGATCCTTTGGACAATGTATAGTTGAATAATCACATGGAATTAAGGGCTTGGTTGATCGAGTCAAGGCTAGGAAATTTCTATCGCCAAGGCCTTGAAAAAATTATGGAACGATTAGTGGAGGTCGTACGCAATAACGGAGAGTATATTATTGATTAATTTGTTGTAATTTTTTGTTTAAAATTTTTTAAAAAATACTCTCATGAATTATTCATCAACCTAGTACATGATCGCAGCAATCAAACACCCAGTGGAGGTCGAACATAATGACACTAAATAGACCAGATTGTCTTATTTTCATAAACCAGAAAATAACCATACTACTCAGTCAGTGGAGCAAGGAAAATAGCTATTCCTCTTTGCCGAGCAGTAAGACTACTCAACAAATGAAAGGGTCAGCTGTAAAGCAAATCATTAAAGATTCAAAAGGCTGGTATTAACGTATCTCCAAACCATAGATAAAATACGGCAACAAATAGCAGGAAGGCTCGAGTTCTTTAGTTTCCGTTAGCACATTGTCTACCGCAGAATATAACGGCGCTATACTGCGGGGATTATTCTACCAAGTCAATAATGAATGTTAAATGATCGCCTAAACGCGGCCTTAGAAATGGAATCAAAAGAAGGATGATTGTGACTTTTGTATAAGTGCTCGAGCATCTTGACTAATAGCTAAAGCTCCATTGCTGAAGACATCTGCTTATGGACGGTTTTTACAGAGTCCATAAAGTTTCTACATCTGTCGATTGGTACTTAGAATTATCCATTTATAAAGAATAATTTCTGGAACGATGGCTTTTTACACTCCAAAAGGATACGACAAAAAAGCGCACACTGGAAAAATCGCATGTACATCGTGAAGTGGGGTTGATTTGGTGCATCCTTTCTCGGGAAACGAACTCGGATCGAGTGGAAAATGGATTCGTTAAAATGTCTGTTTTTCTTCGATAAATTCTTTGAGCTTTTCTCTCCAGCTTAGACTTGTAATGAGATTCATATTAGATTAGCAGTATAACCCGGAGTTACCCGGGTGTAATGAAAGTTTTAAAACTAATCCATGGTCCCGGAGCTCAGACTCTTTGGACGTTGTCACGAAAGACTAAAAAAAGTAATAGTTGTTTCCAGTTAAAGCGAAACCGTAGACCGAAAGAAAAATGAATGGATGTAAGTAAAATTTTGATTTCCTGGTATCGATATCAAATATATTTTATCTCTATTCCATCTATCTGAATATATTTTAAATTAGATTTCGGGTTCATTGAAACTTTAATTGTGATTTTAATCAACATTCATGTTACAATATGCCTCGAGTGACCAGAACTTGCAAGCGATGATAAGGTACTACATATTTCACATTTATGAGGGAAGAATAAGACTGAGTAAAGGATATATTAAACTGCATGGAAATTGTTTTATAGCCTTCCCCGGATTGATAAATCTTTTTTAAGATCATCTGACCGTAACATTGTTTTTATTGATCCCGCACGTGAATGAATTTTTCATCTGTAAAATAAATTTTTATAGACCTTCAACAGCGATACTGAGCATTAAATACAGTGGTGCAATGAAAATGTTTGTTAAAAGCTAATTTACTAATGAATTCAATTTATAACTGGGAGCTGATTACTGATATGGAAATTATAATCAATAATTATGGGAATTAAATAAAATTTATCGTTTAGTTTTCATTAATTGATTTACTATTCTGCTTTAGCTAGGCGAATTGCGTTGATGAATTACATTAAATTATATTCGTAATGATTAATAAGAATAAAGAAAAAAAAACTATATATATATATATTTCATACTACAAACTGTGATTTAATTAAAGTTTTATATAAAAAAACAGATTTCTTAAATTTTAAATTAAGGTTAAATATAAAAAAAGATAGATTAATTATAAAAACTAAATTTAAATACAAAATATTTGTAGTTGTATACTTCACTAATACAGATATAATTATTACCAAATAGCAATTCTTATTTCCTTTTTAACGCATCCTCGCCTACTCACCCCCACCCCATATACATTTCCGTATTTTGTCCTTTTGTTAAACCCAAAGGACTAGACATAAAGACGGTAAAGGACCATTAAAGGACCATTAAAAGACCATTAAAAGACCATTAAAGGACTGTTAAATCTGTTTATAAAATTTTCAACACGTCTTTTCACCACCTCTATCCTCTACCACTGTCCTATTATGGTCATTACTTCTAAATTAAATGGCGGGTTGAACTAGATAATGTTTCGTTTTCTATTGTTGACTGGAAAATCTTCAAACAGGCCAGAACATCTAAATCGGTAAAGGAACCATGTTAACTTTGGTCTTAAAGAAAAAATGGAAATCATTAAAAACATGAGGAGCAACATATTATTAAGCCACAGTAAACTGCAAACACATTAAAAAACTAACCTTACAATGATGCTAAAATTGCAAAAGCTAAAGTTAAGATCTCTAGAAACGATAAGCCTTTATAGTATTAACAACACTCTTATCTCAAATTTTACTATTACTTCATAGTACAAACTGTGATCTAATTAAAGATTTATATAAAAAAGAGATTTCCTAAATTTTAACTTAAGGTTAAATATAAAAATAGATTAATTGTAAAAACTAAATTTAAATACAAAAATATTTGTAGTCTATACGACTATAAATATTTCACTATTAAAGATATGTTTACCAAATAGCAATTCCTATCCCCTTTTTAGCGCAATCCTCGCCTACTCACCCCCACCCCATATATATTTCTTTTTGTTTTTTCCTTTTGTTAAACTCAAAGGACTGACCATAAAAGCTGTAAAGGACCATACCTTATCATCTACAGTTGAATCAGTCTATAAAGTTTCAACACGTCCATTAATCACCTCTATCCTCTACCACTTCTCTCTTTTCGTTCAAATTCTAACTGACAACTTACAACTTTTATTTCCCATTTCCCACCCCACCTACCTCTCACACACAATTCGCCAAATATAAGATAAAGAATTTTCATTTTCTTTTCAGACAACCCGATGAGACATCGTCCTTTCAATGTCGAAACAAAATGTACACTTTGTAGTATATGATAATTTGTACATGTTCTAAACTATAATTTTTATTATACATATATATATATATATATATATATATATATATATATATATATATATATATAGGAGCTGATAGAAATTATCAGAAATGTTGATCTGGTAATGGAACTAAAGAATTCAGAATGAAGCTGCTTGGCTCAGTCTGATTTTGAACTCTGTTTCGTATGCATATTTTTTAATTTCTCGCTCACTTTCTTTGTTTAGAGAAGCGACTGGAAGAAAAGCTCGTCGTGTCGTCGTTTCAACACACTGCAGAGGTTTCATCAGTGACTGTCTTGTTCAGCAAATTCTAGCCAAGAACTACATTCCGCAGGTTTGACGACCACCATATTCCACAGGTCAGACGACCACTATATTGCACAGATCTCGTCCATTGAGACTTTTTCCACTTGAAAGGAACAAATATCGAAGAAATCCAAGAGAATGCGTCGAAGTAGCTGGTAGCTGTACCCACAAAACAGGAAGTCCATGAATGGAAACAACGCTAGAAAAATTGTATGACTTCAAAGGACATCGAATTCAGAATTGATATGCGTTGTAGATTTTATAGCACCTGTTCCGACTTAGACCTTGCGCGCACACGCACACACACACACACACACACACACATACACACACACGCGCGTTGACGATCGCATAATGAAGCTGACATTCGATCCTGAGATAGGGTCCCAAATGACACTTGTAAGTTGCGACGCACCAACCATTTCGCGTCCTGAGCAAACAAATCGAGACCTTTTATGATAAACTGCTATTTTCTCTTTCTCTCAGGCGATTTCAATGCACGAACTGGAATGTACCATCTCATATGGCATGGTAACATTGACCTGCATGGGGTTGCTGAAATGAATTCAAAACATTTGCGTCTTATTTCCGTGTTTAATGAAATGGATTTTTGTATCAGCAAAACTATCTTTTAACAGCCGAATCGTTACAAAACCACCTGGATACATCCCAGATCCAAAAATTGGCATCAGATTGACCATATCATAACGAAGAAGCGAGACATGACTGGTTTACACATCATTCGATCTTTTCACAGCCAAACATGTTTCAGATCACGTTCTGCTCCGAAGCAGAATCTCTGTTCAACTCTCTCGGAATAGACGTTTGGCTGACTCAAATATACTCAAGCGAATCAATGCCCTGGCTTCGAAGACTAAAAGTAAGAGAAATGAGATATCTGTGGCACTCGAATCCAGTTTGGATTCTGTTGAAATCAGTGACAATGTAGAGGCATCGTGAGATTTTCTAAAAGATACTATTAACTCCCCATCAGGATGTGCGTGGTGGTGCATTGGATATCGGCTTGCAACGAGAAATAGTGGAGCCGAGTTCGAATTCCAGCATTCACTTACGCGCAAATACCCTTGGGAAAGGTATTAATCCGTCTATTCCTTCCAATTATGGGTTAAATAACAACACAGATTGGGTTCTATAGCCTTAGTTGGCAACTAGTCTACCGTAGAAAACAATGGCAGAAAATAATGGCAACCTGCTGCGGGATAATGTTCTGCCCAGTCTGTCATATCTCTTTCGAGACATGATCGCCCAAGCGTGTATCACGTATGGAACTTAACTAACTGAATGACTATTGAATTCCTTGGCCTTCCAAAAAGAAAACACCAGGACGCGTTCGACAAAAATAACGCTGAGATCCATGATCAACCAGATGCATATAGCGCACAAGCAATTAACTTCATCGTCTGTTAAAAGGATCACTTACAAGAAGTGCAATGAATCGGTCCAGCCGTCTCTAAGGCAAATGAAAGAGTCCTGATGGTCTTTTTAAAGCAGATGAACTCTGAAATTCTGCCGACGGGAAAGATGCAAAAATATTCTATGGTGGTCTAAATCATGGGTATTGTCCTAAAAAGTGTGAAACATTATCTGTTCTCTGATGGAAACATCTTACACACAGATAAAGTTTAAATATGTTATACTGGAACATCCTAGCATACCCCATAATGGAACGGTTCAGTCTATAAAGGTCAGTGACAAGCTAAGCTAGAGCGAATCGCTTCTCGGCCTTTTGGCTGGGAAGCAAAATGACCAAAATAAGACCAGTACAGACCAGTTCTGAACCTATCCACCGCGGTGGATAGGTAATATTTGACCAGTACCTGGGCGTTCGCGCTCGGGAACCCCACATTAAAAAAGACCTTGTGTCACATCTCTCTCAAGTGGGGGAGAAGAGTAAATAATATCGCTTCTCGGCCTTTTGGCTGGGAAGCAAAATGACCAAAATAAGACCAGTACAGACCAGTTCTGAACCTATCCACCGCGGTGGATAGGTAATATTTGACCAGTACCTGGGCGTTCGCGCTCGGGAACCCCACATTAAAAAAGACCTTGTGTCACATCTCTCTCAAGTGGGGGAGAAGAGTAAATAATATCGCTTCTCGGCCTTTTGGCTAGGGAGCGTAATGACCAATTAAGACCAGTTCAGACCAGTTCTGAACCTATCCACTGGATAGGTAATGTTTTGACCAGTACCTGAGCGTTCGCGCTCAGGGTCCCCACATTAAAAAAGACCTTGTGTCACATCTCTCTCAAGTGGGGGAGAAGAGTAAATAATATCGCTTCTCGGCCTTTTGGCTGGGGAGCGTAATGACCAATTAAGACCAGTTCAGACCAGTTCTGAACCTATCCACTGGATAGGTAATGTTTTGACCAGTACCTGGGTGTTCGCGCTCAGGGTCCCCACATTAAAAAAGACCTTGTGTCACATCTCTCTCAAGTGGGGGAGAAGAGTAAATAATATCGCTTCTCGGCCTTTTGGCTGGGGAGCGTAATGACCAATTAAGACCAGTTCAGACCAGTTCTGAACCTATCCACTGGATAGGTAATGTTTTGACCAGTACCTGAGCGTTCGCGCTCAGGGTCCCCACATTAAAAAAGACCTTGTGTCACATCTCTCTCAAGTGGGGGAGAAGAGTAAATAATATCGCTTCTCGGCCTTTTGGCTGGGGTGCGTAATAACCAATTAAGACCAGTTCTGAACCTATCCACTGCGGTGCATAGGTAATGTTTTGACCAGCACCTGGGCGTTCGCGCTCAGGGTCCCCACATTAAAAAAAGACCTTGTGTCACATCTCTCTCAAGTGGTGGAGAGGAGTAAACAATATCGAGAGGCATACGTCAGAGGCATACGTCGTAGGCGAAGGCATTCTCTACTTGATAGATTATTCCGCTCCTATTCGTTGATTGCTATTGAATACTTTATAGTTTATTGTACCTTCGTATAATAAATCCCTGCTATCTATTTCCCGTGTTGAGTATCATTCTTACCCGTATCTTTCACTGATATTCCTTCCGGGATATATCAAAATATTCGGTAGTTGATATACATGTCATAGATTCCATCACACAAAACCCAGAAATAAGTCAGCTGTGCATTGTGGCGCAGTGGATATCGACTCGGAACGAGAAATCGGAGAGCCGAGTTCGAATTCTAGTTGAATTCATTGCATTCACTTACGCGCAAATACCCTCGGGTAAGGTATTAATTCGTCCAGCTATGGGTTAAATAGCAGGACAGATTGGATTCTATAACCTTGGTTGACAACCAGTCTACCGCAGAAGCAATGGCAACCTACTGCGGGATAATCTTCTGCCCAATCAGTCATGTCTCTTTTAACACATGATCGCCCAAGCGTGTATCAAGTATGGCAATTAACTGACTGACTGATCTTATTTACAAAGTCTTAAAGAGGTTCAAGACTTCATTAAAAATAAATCAAGTGGTAAGGTGCCTAGAAATGGAGAAATACCTTCAGAAGTCTATAAATACGACGAAAAAAGCTGGCCAAGAAGCTTCTTGGGCTATTTGTTATTTGGGAAGTAGAAGGTATCTCTCAGGATTTTAAAGATGCTTTTATCCGACATTTGTTTAAAAACAAAGGAAAAAACAGTTGTGACAAGTGGTGGGGAATTTCCTTACTGTGCACAGCAGGCAAGATTCCTGTTTGTATTATACTCAACAGAACATTTACCTACCTTTTTGATGGTTTTACAGTGACACGCATAAGTATTGGATACATGTTATTTTATGTTATAACTCTAGTTTATGTTTGCCAAACATAAACTAGCCAAACACTTGTCACTGTGTTCCTTGCGAATAATTCAATTTTTGTTTCATCCGACCAGATTAATTTTTCACAAAACTGCATACCTTTCTTTTCATAAGTTTCGACAAACTTTAATCGGTCTTTGACAGGTTTGGTTTTCAGTAAAGACATTTTTCTTGGTGATCACGAATGAAAGCCTGTAAGATATAGAGCTCTGCTAATGGTATCCTTACTTACATTAATTCCAGTACCCTCAAAATCAGTTTTAATTTCCGAAAGACTGAATACGCAACAGTCCAGGACATTTGAGGCCCACCGGGATTTGACGAGAATGTGATCAATTTAGTTTCGAGTGACACCGTCATTCGAGTACCAACTAACTAGGTGCCGCCGGGGGTGCTGGAAGCGGGATGCTAGACACAGTAAGCTGGTTTGCAGGTGCAAAGTCGATCAGCCGTTGTCCGTTTGAGCAGCGGTCACCAACGGCGAATGGGCCAACAATATGTATTGTGTTTGGATCTCTGGGACCGGTGCGGGCGTTAAAATCACCCGCAACCAACACTAATTCTCTTGCTAGGATACCATCCATAACAGCCTAGATGCTATCACAGAAGGCGTCTTTGGTGACATCATCGGAATCGAGAGTGGAACGTACACAGCCACCACGGTAATGTTGAACAGGGCACATCGCAGACGGACACGGGCAAGACGTGGATAGATACGTTCCCAGGCAAGGAGAGAGTTGTTCACCTGATCATTTAGAGACAGTCCTATATAATGGCGCCTGGAGCTATACGTGGGACCACTGTAATAGGCAGCGTCAGATTGAGGTACACTGATAGTCTTGCGGTCATGGTTTGCAAGCCTGAACTCCGAGAAGCAGGCCACATCGACCTTGTACTGGTGAAGGGCATGGGCAGTGAGTGCTTCAGTTTCTTCAAGTTTCAGCCTGCGCACGTTCCCGCAGGCCACGTCATGAATCATCTTACGTCCAAATAGTCCAACTCGCTGATTGGACACTCGCGGCGCTGGAACCGAAGTAGTGATTGTATTTCGCAGATTCGGTGTGTTCATTGGAGTTATATGAGAATTTGAAATTCACAAGCGGTCCCCAAACACGCAGGTATAGATTTTGAGGCTCGGTTTTAAGTTGATAGTGGGCTATCTACTAACAAGTCCAAATTCTCTCAATAGGGTGTGTTGTTTTTGAACATTTTAAAAAAGCTTTCTTCCCCTGGGTTAAATTTTCTTTTCGGTACAAACGATGTTGGTGATTGTCTTCTTTCGGCAGTAACTTGTCAAAGACCGATCTAATTTTTCGGACGAACATTATTTCCGGTGGCGATAGTGCTGATGTAGTACTGTTCGGTGTAATTCTATACACTTGCAAGTGTTGTTGTAATGGCCTTTTCTGTTGGTACGCTATCAACTTTACTTAGCGCTCTTTTTAGTGTATGCACAAACCTCTCGGCTTGACCGTTTGACCATGGGTGATATGGCGGCAATTTGATGTGTTTCACCTGAAAGTTTTCACAAAATTCTTGAAAGTCCGCAGATGTAAATTTTGCCCCATTATCGGTGACTAGACAATCCACCACTTCGAAGCGAGCAAACAGCGCATGGAGGCAATTAATTGTCGTCTCAGAAGTAGGTTTTCTACAACGAAATACTTCCGGTCATTTGCTATAACTAGAAGCCCTCTAATGGGCCTGCAAAATCTGAATGGATTTTCGGCCATGGTCGATCTGTCTTAGGCTATGACTTATGACAGATCGGAGGTACCTTGGCTCCGAAGGAACAGCCCTTGCATTTGTCCACCATATCCTACAATATCTTCATCTATGTTTTTCCAGTACACGTAACTTCGCATTAAGGATTTCATCCTGTTCTTTCCTGGGTGGCCCCTGTGGAAATCCTTGAGGATTCTCTTTTTTAGCGTTTTCGGGATTACTACTCCAGTTGAATTCATTGCATTCACTTACGCGCAAATACCCTTGGGAAATGTATTAATCCTTCTCTTCCCTCCAGTTATGGATTAAATAACAGGACAGATTGGGTTCTATAGCCTTGGCCGGCAACCAGTCTATCGCAGAAAGCAATGGCAACCTACTACGGGATAATCTTCTGCCCAGTCAGTTATGTCTCTTTCGAGACATGATCGCCCAAGCGTGTATCACGTATGGCACTTAACTGACTGACTCTTTCATTATATAGCAGAACATTATTACTTAACGAAAAACTGTCTGGGATATGCTTATCTTTTTCTGCAATTTTTGTTTTCGTTTCCTTTATAAATTCATTTACTGCTTCGTTTCATATTTCCTGTAATGTGGCGGGGAGGTCAAGAATTGTACTGCATAATGATGTTCTGATATCTGCCTCATTTCCTTAGTGCTCTTTTTAGTTTATCTACAAACTTCTCCGCTTGACCGTTTGTCTTTAGGTGATATGGAGGAGATTTGACGTGTTTCACCTGAAATATTTCACAAAATTCTTGAAAGTTCGCAGATGTAAATTTTATCCCATTATCACTGACTAGACAATCCACCACTCAGAAGCGAGCAAACAGCTCGTGGAGGCAATTTATTGTCGTCTCAGAAGTAGGTTTTCTATAACGAAATACTTCTGGCCATTTGCTGTAACAGTCTATTACAATCAAGTAATAGAAGCCCTCTAACGGACCTGCGAAATATGCTTGGATTCTTGACCACGGTCGATCTGTCTTAGGCCATGGCTTATGAATGATCGGAGGTGCCTTGGCTGCTAAGGAACAGCATTTGTTCACCATTTGTACAATATCTTGATCCATGTTTGGCCAGTATACATAACTTCGCATTAGGGATTTCATCCTGTTCTTTCCTGGGTGGCCCCTGTGGGAATCCTTGAGGATTCTCTTTTTTAGCGTTTTCGGGATTACTACTCTTTCATTATATAGCAGAACATTATCACGTAACAAAAACTGACTGGGATATGTTTATTTTCTGCAAATGTTTTTGTTCCCTTTTTAAATTCGTTATACACTGCTTCGTTTCTTATTTCCTGTAATGTGACGGGGAGGTCTCAAATTGTACTGCATAATGATGTTCTGATATCTGCCTCATGTCGTAAAGCTGCAATTACGGAATCTTCTAATGGCCCCGTTTTCTTTGATACTAGTCTCGAAAGACCGTCTGCATGCCCGATTTTGTTTGATGGACGATACTCTAATTTGAAGTTATAATTTATTAGAATCGTCCCCATCTTAGTAATCTATTAATAGTGTAGACAGATATGCCGCTTTTTGATCCAAATATTGCCAGTAACGGCTTGTGGTCCGTCTGTAAGGTAAAAAATCTGCTTTAAATATATCTGTAGAATCTCGTAACCGCAAAAAATAATCCCCAACGCTTCCTTTTCGATTTGCGAGTAAAGTTTTTGGCTGATAGTAAACTTTTCGACGCATGCGCGATGGGTTTTAGTGTCCTATCCGTCATTTTATGAAGTATACATACCCCAACACCATAGGAACTCGTGTCATTCGCAACTATTATTTCCAATTTTGGATCTTAATGCGTTAAAAATAAATCAGCTGTTAGCGTCTCAATGATGTTCTCGAACGTTTTCTGATATTCGGATAACCATTCCCAAACTATTCCTTCTTCAGCTTTTCGTTGAACAGTGCGCGTAATTTGTGCATGTTAAGTATAAACTCTTAATAATAATTTATTAATCCCTAAAAGCTTTGTAACTCGGTTATATTTTTTCTAGAGCCGGCATGTTTTTATTGCCGTGGCTCTTTCAGGGGCTGGTCTTCTCCCTTCTTTGTCAATAATATGGCCCAGGTATTTTATCTCCTTCATAAAGACGTCACATTTATTTTATTTTACCTTAAATCGTAATTTTGTATCCGCATGAAGACCTCTTGAACGTGTTCCCAGTGTTGTTCAATATTTTTCCTTTTTATCAGGATGTCGTCAGGGTATGCGATCGTGAAATCCAGTCCGTCTAGCATAGTGTCCATTATTTGCTGAAGTATCGCCGGCGCGACTTTGATCCCGAATGCTATTCTCTGGAACTTATATAACCCTCTATGAGTGTTTATGCATAACAACCTCGAGATTTTCCCGTCTACTGGTATTTTTTTAAAATTTTTTTTTTATAAGCGTTTCACCCCGAGCAAGGCATGTCACTGCCACTACTGTGCAGGGGGCTACGTAGAGTGGAGAAAGGCTGATTAAATATAGGAAATGACAGAGGGTGGGTGATAGGCGGGTAAGGATAACGAGAATGAGGGTTGGGTAGATGAGAGTGTTGTGAGAATAGTTGGGAGTTAGTGTGATAGGAGGTGTCTATTGACCCTACATTTAAACACCTGGAGATTGTAAATGTCGGGAAAGCAGACTTGTGGAAGGGAGTTCCACAGGCGGGAAGCGCGAGAAAAGAAGCTGTTGGAGTAGAATTTACGGTTACATCTTATTTGTTTAACTGTAAAAGGGTGGGACCTAGTTGCTAATCTAGTATCTCGTGTAAATTCGTGCTTAGGCGGCACCAGTGATCTAAGCTCATCGGAGCAGAAGCCATGTAAGTACTTGTAGAAGAGGCACAGGGAAGCCACATCACGCCGGTGTGAGAGCGGCTGCAGCCGGTCTGCCAAGTCAGTATCAACCACGTTACAGATCCTCCTTTGTATTTTGTCAAGAAGCCCAAGGAGAGCAGCAGGGGCACCCGACCAGACATGGCAGCAATATTCAATACACGGGCGGATGGTAGATTTGTATATGTGCAGAATAGATTCAGGTGGGAAAAATGTCCGGGCCCTGCACAGGGAGTCCACTTTCATAGCAGCAGATTTGGCAATGGATTCAATATAGTCATTCCATTTGAGGTCCGCCGAGAGTGTAAGGCCAAGAAAGCGTAGTATTTTACTCTCTGGGAGGCTAGCCTGTCCCATTCTAATGGGAGGTAGATGCGATTGTCTATGGTGATTAGTTGATAACAGCTTTGTTTTGGAGGCATTGAAATTTACCAACCATTCCCTACCCCAGGTCACTACGGATTGGAGGTCCCTTTCAAGTACGGCAGCGAGGTTCACTTTGTCGTCCAGATCTGGTTTCTGATCGATGCGGGAGTAGATTGTTGTGTCGTCGGCATACATGCCAACTTGGGATCTAATGGTGTCGGGGAGATCATTAATGTAAATCAGAAAGAGCGTGGGACCTAGGATAGAACCTTGAGAGACGCCCGCGTTCGTCTGGATTTGTAAGTATGCTTCGCTCAAGTCTATATTTGAGAAAAATTTTCATCCGTTTAACTTTGTGAATATTTCCTCTGTACTAAGGAGAGGATAGGGATAATCTTTAATCGCTGCATTTAATCCTGTCGAGAAGTCAGCGCATACTCGTATCTCTTCCTATTTCTTTTTCACGTAAACAGTAGGTGCGGCCCATTGATTATATTCTACCTTTGCCAATATACCAGTTTCCACAAGTCTATCCAACTGTTTGTCTATATTTTCTAATGATGCAAAAGGTATATTTCCTTTCTTATTGAAAATAGGTTGTACATTTTCTTTTAGTTCGATTTTGGCCGCCATTTTTGCACCTCCAGAGTCCGGCTGAAAATATGTCGAGGAAACTCTCCTTTAATTTTTCCTTCAATTTCTCTGCCTCGGTCGATAAACTTTCCACTTTTTGACAGAACGTATTTATCGGTAAATCATAGAGGTCAAATTCTTGCTTCCAGTCAGTTCAAAATAATTTTTCCTGAATTTTTGTAACAAAAACCTTTAATTTCTATGTCCTCCCGTTGAACGTTTCATTTGTGATAATGTCCCACTCAAATTTGATTTTTCTTTTTGTTAGCAACTTGGCTATTTTATCTGTTTTCAACATGGTTGGTGTGTTTAATTTCTTCCATATTTGTAGGCTAATAATGGTTAAATCGGATCCATAATCCAAGTGTAATCTATTTTTTGTTTAATATTTCCACTTGTATGTATTCTCGTATATTTATCCCGTCCGCTTGGCCAGTTCTAGTGGCTCTCACTCAGCTTGTGCTTTTTTCTTTGTTCTAAGGTGCGCACTTTTATGTCCCACTTTATTGCACGACAGACAAGTTTTATAGCGGTATGAACAATCTTTGTAGCAATGCAGAGCTCCACAGCGATAGCATGGACTGGGTGGTGGTTTTTTCTGAGGTTTCATTTGACTTTTTGTAGTAAAGTAATTGGTTTGGTTTGTTTTTTGTTTTCTTTTTGGTCGTGGGTGAAAAACATGTTTTTCGTTGTACTTGCCGTATGTGAGTGACGCCAGACTCTTCGATATCTTTGGAGTCCTTTTTTACGCTCATACATCTCTGACAGTCCTTAGCTAATTTTTGTAGCATTAATTCTGTTTCACCCTCAAGTTTTGTTAGAATTCATCGCCTGATCTCCGTGTCTTTAATCGAAACCAGGCCTTGGACGAATATCAAACATTTAAAAGTGTCAACGCCGTGTTCAGATAACTTAAATCATTGCCGTGTTTGTTTACTACGGAAGCGAATTTTATAGTCTTCGTTATCCTTTTTTGTTAAATTTAAACATTTACACCTTTTGTAGAATAGCGAAGTTTGCGAACTGAATAATTCTGTTAAGAATTTCACGGTTTCCCTGAAAATCAACTCTTTCGTTTTCCTCAGTAGGATGTCGTCTACGAATTTAGTTTGTTGGCTCGACCCTAGTTTCCTAAGTAGTAGACGCACTTTTTTCGCGTTTGACGAATTCCCACAGTCACTCTCATATAAATCTTCGTGTTTTCTGAAGTATGCCGCGAAGGTTTTGTCTTTGTCCGGTGCATAAGTGAAGTCTTCGATTGAGCTCCATATAGCATTTGCGAGAATGCTGATTAATTTTCAGAATTTTACCCTAGATTTTTTTTCCTGCTCATAGTAGTAATTATTTTAGGTCGAGTTATTTGCTTAGTTTTTCTGTTGAATTTCTAATTGTTTCTCTTTGAGCATAATCTGTCTTTCCTCATTTTTTATTGCTACTCGAATTGCATTTTCATTAGTTAATTAGGTTGTCTTAAAGTCCTCCATGTTTACAGCTTAATTTAATTTCAACACAAGCTATCTGTTGCCACGAGAAGGAGTGAAAAAAACGCATTTTTTTCCATTTCTTTTTTTTTCTTTTTTTCAAAATACGTTATTCACGTACACAAAGATTTATAGTTCCGGTAGTCAAAAAAATTTTTCCCTTTTCTGGTTCGGAAAAATAATGACTTATTTATTTCTTCTTTGCACCAAGAAGAAAAACAAAAAAATCATTTTGTGTTTTGCATTTACGGTTTTGGAAAACCACTGTTGAGAATACTGGTCGCTTTTATATCTGAAAAATCGTTCCTCAAGAACTTTGTAGCTAGAGTTGTATACTTGAGTAAAAGATTTCTCCTTTTTTTCTCAGTGTAGAATTCAGGTTTTTATCACCCATTGTTCTGGAAATTTGGTGAGAAAAAAATTTTTCCTGCGAGGAATATGTTTCTTTATATCTTCGTCGCCGCTGTTACGGCTGGTGTTCAAAAAGGTTTTTTCCTCAATCTTCGCGTAGAATCCGTTTCTTCAGTATCTTAGTTACCACTGTTATAGGCGACCGATGGTCAAAAAGGTTTGTTCTTTTGTCCTCCGCGGAGAATCCGTTTATTCAATATCTTCGTCGCCACTGTTATGGAACAGCTTAAGGTCCAAAAAAGAACATCACGACCACCGGGTAGAAATAGCAAATATATATTAACAAGAAATAACAATACAAAATGTGGAAGGTGTTAATATGACTGGCTGTCAGCCTGGTTTGGAGTGAACTACTTACTATCAACACAACTCTCTCTCTCTTGAAAGGCGTATTATATATAGTGTTAGGAAGAGTTCATTCTGGAGTTACAAGTAAGGACCCATAACAATATATCTAAACTTATTTTTAAATGGAACTTTGTCTGTGTGTGTGTGTGTGTGTGTGTGTGTGTGTGTGTGTGTGTGTGTGTGTGTGTGTGTCCTGTCCGTTACCTATAGACACCGAAACGGCTGAACCGATTTTCGTGTCCGTTACCTATAGACACCGAAACGGCTGAACGGATTTTCTTGAAAATTTACACAGTTGTACTATAAGCGTCTGTGAGTATTCTTAGCTAGGTTTTGTGTCTAGCTACCCCAGATAAATATCGAAAATCGATAATCGAAAAAATCGGGTTATAGAAGGAGTGGTCCGATTTTAATCAATTTTGATACGCTCATAGACAAAGACATAAGAAACGATATTCAAAAGTTTCAGGGTTGCAGTTCTTACAATAGTGCAGAAAATCGATATATATATATAAGACAAGATATTTGTGTGTGTGTCTGTTTATCTGCCTGCATGTCTATTTTTTTCAGTCCGTTTATTTTAGTTTTTGCTTCGTGTTTGGCTCTAAATAGGTATAATTGTAGTTCTTAGTCTCAGCCATGATACCATTTACTCAGAGGACTTATTTAGCCTTCAAATTTCAGTTTACAACGAAAAAAATTTATTTGATGTCGATACCAGGAAATCAAAATTTTACTTACATCCATTCATTTTTCTTTCAGTCTACGGTTTCGCGTTAACTGGAAACAACTTTTCCTTTTCGTCTTTCGTGCCAATGTCCAAATAGTCTGAGCTCCAGGACCATGGAATAGTTTTAAAGCTTTCATTACACCCGAGCAACGCCGGGCTATACTGCTAGCATACAAATAAATACACACGGTGTTTATTAAACGATCTAGAATTAAAGCAACTATTGGGAACAAAAATGAAATATTGTACCGAGAATGGTGGACAACTTAGAGAAAAATAGAATATATTTCAAAATTTGTCAGCAGAAAATGAATAGTAATTTTTATTAAATTGTCCTACTCCCAATCAGAAAGTTGCTTTCTGTATCCATTTAGATGTACTATTTACTTAGTTAAGGACCAACGAAAAGACTTTGTCAAGGATCTTATATATATTGTTTCAATATTTTTTAACCATTTTTCTGACGTCCAGTACATGTTTAAATTAAAATTGTTAAATGACTCATCATTTACCGCTTTCAAAAGCAATTGTCAAATAGATTGGTTTTTCGTGCTATGCCAGCGAAATCTGTTTCAAATATCTACCCTTCTTCCGTGTTACTGTTTGCTAACCACTACATTTTAAGCTAGATTTTACAGTCAAGCCTTATCTATTCTACATATCCTCATCATTTGAATTTCCTCTTTCCTCCTCCTTTACAACAATCATACTCTACAAACATCTACATTGGATTCTTGTATTGGGTGAACAAAAGTAAATAAAAAGGAATTCTTGGTAATTTAGTGCCTCTGCGGAAGCTTTAAAAGACGTCATTCGTGGTTTCTTTGTCACTGGAGATTCCAACACTGATTTGTAACGGTTAAAGGAAGTAAAAAATGATTTAACGATTTCTAAAACTCGTGAATCACAAGATCCGTTTGATGATGAAGACGTTTCAGGTTACTCGTTCTCAGATAATGACTCAGCCAAAGAGATGGTGGTTCTTCAATTCCCAATGCAGCGATGCAAATTGAATTGGGAAACCAGTAATTACAATCCACCTTTTCCCCGCTTTCCTTTGAGCAGGAAAACCTGGGGGTCTTCGAAGTCTCCATTTTAAATAAAGAAAAAAAACTGTTCGAAAGTATTTGTGAGAAAACAAATAAATATTTCACTTAGACTGGTGTTACAAATTGAAAGTTGATATCGCGACTGTAATTCCAAATAGTTTTTGGAGTACGAAAGGACGAGATATCTCGGAATAATTCCTATCGTATTATTTTCTGGATGATTATTCTTTATTAAATTTACACACACACACACACACACACACACACATATATATATATATATATATATATATATATATATATATATATATATATATATATATATATATAAAGAGATTGTAGCCGTAGAAATAACAAATGAACTTGACGTCATAATGTAAGATTTTGGGACTCTTTCAGCCAACATATTATCAAAGGTGATCGTTGGCAGAATTGTTAATGATAAACGAGACACGAAAATTACTTGTAGAAGGGAAGTTGTAACTCGTTTAAAAACAAAATTTTAATAAAAAATCAATTAAAATGTAAGTGGGGGTGTAAACGTATAATTACACAAGAGCAATAAAATGGGATAAAAAGTGCTCACAAACCCTGCAACAACCGTATGGGGAGAATGAAGTGCTCTTTCTGTCTGCACAGACTAGGCTGGTGGATTTTCAGGTACACGGCCTCCAAAACACGTAAATGATAGGCCGAGCGGGCGCTGTGCAGGTCATAAAACCATGTGTCCTCATACCACAGTCTTGATTAAGTAAGTGTTGTCCAATAACCGAATCATGAAGAGCTTGAGTGGTTCTTAAAAGCCCTCTTGGACTACCCGAACGTGCATATATATATTTTTTTTCGTGTGTGTGTGTGTGTGTGTGTGTGTGTGTGTGTGTGTGTGTGTGTCAGATTAATTAAATTGCAAACACTGTTTGCTTATTTTTAATAAAATCCGTTCATACTCACGGATAGTCTTTCACGTATTAGAATCAAAAGATGCCAGAAATGAGCTGTAACGTTGACATGTTATTTTCATTCATTTTTCAAGGTACCTAAGTACTTTCAACCTCTTTCCGAGGTCATCTTAAAGGCTGTGAGTTATAGTAACAAATGTAACCGGAAAACT
Organism: Ascarosepion bandense; assembly: GCA_037127315.1. NCBI lineage: Eukaryota > Metazoa > Mollusca > Cephalopoda > Sepiida > Sepiidae > Ascarosepion > Ascarosepion bandense. The sequence continues at coordinate 2,621,149 of JBBBDQ010001337.1, forward strand.
GTGTTGCTAAAAAATCCCTGTACATTTTTCCTGCTTCAAATATAACGGTTGACAAATTGCTAGCGTTCATTAGAACGTGAAAATTATCCAAAATGGAATTTTTTATATGTTGTAATCTCATGGTCATGCACGTGTTAAAGCATGAAAAAATTTGCTGCCTAACCACACATATTTTAAATTATATATATATATATATATATATATATAGGTGTATATATATATATATGTAGGTGTAGATTCCATAAAGCTAAATTTCTTGCTTAGAGTCTTTGGCTATTTTTCCTTTGTTTTTTTTTGTTTGTTTTTTTTACCTCCCCCTCCCCCCTCGGGTAGGGTGGTGTCTATTTATTTGATTAGTCCTTGGTTTGCCTTTGCCTTGACGAGCCGTTGTGTGAAACCGCGGTAGGTTTTGGCGATCTTGTGATTTTTTTACCTAAAATATATATATATATATATATATATATATATATATATATATATATATATATATATTTTAGGTGAAGGCAACCATAGTCGCCCAGACTCGAACTCAGTCAGTGCTATACTTGATACACGCTTAGATGATCAAGTCACTTTTGATCCCTGACTGACTAGGCAAAAGATTTTCTCACAGTAGGTTGTCTTTCTTAGACTGATTGCAAAACCAAGGCTATAGTACTCAATCTGTTCTGCTATTTAACACATAGATGGAGGAAGAAGTGATGGATTCATACCAATCCCAAGGGTATTTGCGCATATTTGATTGCAATGAATTCTAAAGGAATTTGAACTCGGCTCTCCGACTTCTCATTCAGATCCAATGCACCAAAACGCACGCCCGGATATAAAAGAAATGGTCGCACCTGGCATATAAACAAGAGTCAAATTGCATTGAATAAAGCATCAATACAAACTACAACGTTCATCTATTTTTCCTTACAGATACTTTACAACATCGTAGATAAAATGCAAGAGATTTTCGGCAAACAAAATTAACTATCTACCACTATTCAAACCCAAGTCTAATCTTCATCTAAAGCAAGTAATAATGGATATATGGTAAGTCTTCTATAAAGAGATTCTTGAAATCAAATAATTGATTCAAACTAATATTGTTCCTAATTAGATTAACTGAATATAACAATTGATGAAAATCATCTTGATGGAGTTCATAGAAAGGGTGTAATATTCCATCAAGTTAAATGCAATTTTGTGAATTCTCTGACTACATCAAAAATCTGAAAATGAATAGACTATCTCATTTATTAATACTTGATATGTTTCCTCTATGAAAATCTTATAAACGAAGAACCTTAATTTCCCATAATTATCTAGTTTAAAAAGTTTTTTTTTTATTCTCTGCTTTGATCATAAACTCTAATTAACTGGAAATTGCAATGCAACATACCTTAAGAAAATACATCATATTGTATTTGGTACTGTTACAATACTTTTATACTTTGATATTATTTTGTCATTGTACTTTATTTTGAGAGAAAGTGTAATGAATGCTTTTCTTCATAAAAAATAAATGCAATCTTGCAGGATCCAAACTGCCTGGTAAGGAAACACTACAACATTCTAAATAGATTTGGTAAAAGTCTTCTTCTTCATGTGCCGTTTTCCTTCAGGACGTAGGCGATCATGGACTTCCACTAGGCTCTGTCTATTGTCGCGCTCAAAATTGTTCGTCTTGGTATCTCGCTCTGCCATCCATTTGCTCAGGCCTATCAATTAGGCCTTGTGCTATTTCCCCCTGTCTTTCTTTCCCTCTCTCCGCCCTGTGAGTATTAAATTTCTCAGGCCCTCCTTCCTCATTACATTCCCAGAACCCTAATATGTCTCTTCCTTATGTTAATTATGAGTTTTTTTTTCTCGTTTCCATCCTCTCCAACACCTCGCCGTTAGTTACATGCACAGTCCATGTTATCCTCAGCATCATTCTGTGACACCACTTTTCTGCTGCCTCGGGCTTCTCCTCCATTCTTGAGGTGATTGTCCAACATTCACCGTTATACAGAGAGACAGATATCAGCACTCTTTTTTGTTTCCAATGAGATTTTCCTGTCTCTCAGTATTCTGGTTAGCTTTTGAAATGCGTCCTTGGCCATGCCAATGCGTCTTTGGATCTCGACATCGCACTTTCCATTCTCTGTCAGAACAGTTCCCTGGTATCTAAATTTCTTTACTTGTTTTATTTTAGCTTCTCCAATGTGTAGTTGGCATTTTGGAGTCTCCTTTTTGCTGATGACCATACATTCAGTTTTCATGAAGTTTATGCTTAGTTCTTTCTTCTTGCTTTCCCTTGTTACCTTTTATAGGAAAGTCCAGCATTTTTCTTTTCGTGTCTGCTATCAGCACTGTGTCATATGCGTATCTTACATTGTTAAGATTGTGACCGCCAATGACTAATCCTGGCAAGTGTTTTATTGAATAGATGCGGTGAGAAAACATATCCTTGACTTATGATATTTTCTATTTGTGTATGTCTGCTGAATTCACTTCCAATTCAGACCGAGGCAGTTCTTTCCTCAGTGCACTAAGAGATATTTTAGTCAGTGTAATATCGTCGGCAACTACACGGTGTTTGCGGGGACTGGAACGATTTTCCCCTTTATTGACACGCATATGGATATATATAGACACCCCACATACAAAAAAAAACCTTGTGTCACATCCTGCTTCAGTGGGAGGGGTTAGGTAAATAAAATCATTAGGTAGTCGAATTTAACGGAAATTTCAAAATTTCATTTCAGTCATTAGTCTAAACTTTACGAATGGATCACTAAGTATGAAGCCTGATATTTAGTTATCGAGTAAATTTTGATTTACTATTTTCAGTCTATAACAAGTGCACCCCTGCCGTCAAAAATGACGGCAAAATATTTGATTATTAGTTGTATCCTCAGTAGTGACCCCCACTGATCATGACAGGAAATATATATATATATATATATATATATATATATATATATATATATACACATTCAAATTAATATGAACAAAGAATAAAATTGCAATGTTCAAATCATTGTTGTTAACTATTTGATGAGACATTATTCTTTCAATATCGAAACAAGATGTACAATTTTGTAATAGCTTGTAGTTTTTCACACGTTCTAAACTAATAATATATATATATATGTATACACGAATAAACACAGAACGATGTTTATTACAACAGAGAGGATATATATATATATATATATATATATATAAGTGCTATGGACACTTAATATATCATACAAAATGCAAGTGTTAATAATAATAAAACAAAAATATACACTTTAAACAAAACGTTCACGGCTTCTCGCACTTTGTTTTTCTATAACATATATATATATATATATATATATATATATATATATATATATATATATTCTTTCGATAAATACTTCACTAGTAGTAAATTTCAATGGTTGGTAATAATGACAGTGAACGAACAACCGCTATTATGTTTCAAATGAACTGAGCCGACGCTGACTCGCTATTGATCAACAAAAGCAAGAGCGGTTGAAATGTGACAGGAGGGATCTATATGTTACTCTCTCTCTCTCTCTCTCTCACTCTATGTTTATATATATATATATTAGTCATTCACATACAATCCTGTTTCGATGTAGGACAACTCATCAGAGTGGCTAGACATCTACTTGCTTCCAGCCAGAAAATTGTAGCGTGTTATATATATATATATATATATATATATATATATATATATATATAAATGGATAACACTTAATAGCCAGAAGAACCTACCTAGGTTTCACCTAAACGGATCGTCAGGGAAAGCTTCTTGATGATCCGTTTAGGTGAAACCTATGTAGGTTCGTTTGGCTCATTAGGTGTTATCCATTTATTTCGCTCTACCTCTGTATTGAGCGCCTTCTGTTAGATGATTACTCGTATCGGGTTTCTTCTTTGGGCTTAGTGCTGATCACGGTCTGAACACTTTTGAGTGACGTTCATATACTAAGCTCTTTCTTTTTTTAAAACCATTTTTTCCTTCTGTCGAAGGTTTTCGAGTAAGGTTTTCGACACGAATATAATTATAATCTCGTTTATATATATATATGCATGCAGTGTATACACTCGCCAGCCACCGGGAGAAGTCAGTCCATTGCTCAATATATATATATATATATATATATATATATATATGTATATATAATTAATTAATTTATATATATATATATATATATATAGGTCAATTTCTCTTGTTCGTAGAACCCCTATTCTTCTTCTTCTATGTGCCCTGTCCCTTCAGGACGTAGGCGATCATGGATCTCCACGTCTCCCTATCCCTTGTGGCTCTTAGTATGTTTGCTCCTGTTGCTCCTGGCAACCCCGTTCCGTCATCCACCTGATCAGACCCTGCAAATATGTTATCCGCTGCCTTCCTCTGTCTCTTCTTCCTTCTATCTGTCCAGTCAGTATCAGGTTCTCCAGGCTCTCCTTCCTCATTGCATGTCCCATGAACTTCAGTTGTCTCTTCCTGATGCTCAGCATCAATTTCCTTTTTGTTGCCATTCTTTCTAACACTTCGTCGTTGCTTGTATGCTCAGTCCACGATATCCGTAGCATCCTTCTGTAGAACCACATTTCGGCCGCTTCCAGTTTTGTCCTCATTTTCGATGATATTGTCCAGCATTCACAGCCGTATTGAAGAACTGACATCACGTAGCAGTCTAGTACTCTTTTCTTCGTTTCTATTGAGATTTTCCTGTGTGTTAGTATTTTGCTCATCTTCTGGAACGCGTCCTTTGCCATGCCAATTCGCCTTCGGATCTCCGTGTCGCACTTTCCATCTCCTGTTAGAACACTTCCTAGGTACTTAAATTCTTGGACTTGTTTGATTCTGTTATCCCCCACCTGTATTTGGCATTTTGGGTTGTATCTTTTGCTGATGACCATGCACTCAGTTTTCTTAAAGTTTATTTGTAGTCCCTTCTTGTCACTCTCCACTGCTACTGCTTCTTTCTGTATGAGATCTTGCAGTTTCGAACCCCTCTTACTATTAAGAAAAAAAGTGCCCTGACAATTAATTTTTCTGAAAGTTATCGAAAAATATATATTTCTTTTGTAAGATTAACCTTTTTGTCATCATTTGGCTTCGTACAAACTTTTAGCTTGTGATAAAGCCTTTATACCTTACCAGGGCCTACAAATCCATCATCGTCATATGCTTGCAAAACCGTAAACATTCTAATGAGTACGTGTGTACAAATGCACGATTTCCTTTCTCTCCACCTGAAGCTGAGCTTGTAACACGATTCTTTCGTAAACAGATTTATAACCCGACAAGTTTTCTTGCCTCCCTCGTCTTTTCAAACGCGTGAAGGTTAATAGCCACCCATTGCCATCTGACGGCACTTATAATGCTTGCAAGCATTCGATTCGAACAAATTTTCTCTCGTTTTCTCATTCCCGCTTTACGACGTTTCATATTCTGATGAAACCTTTTCTCTGCTGAAATTTACAGCATGTACTCGATATTCTCCTTGACATTCAAGGTCAGATGACGCAATAACACCTTGACTAATGATGCGACGAAGGCGAGAGAGAGAAACGGATTGTGTGTGGTGGGGCGGAGTGTGTGCTGCTACCAGACCGTGGAAAAATATGACACATTGCCAGTGGGATCGTTATTCATCGTAAAAAGTAGATCACATTTTTACGCGGAGTTTTCGAGAAAATTACTGGTTTCCTTCGCTATTTGCTGCAGGCATCAGTATGAACTACTGAACCTATTCCTTTTAATGCTACGGGGAAGCCACTTCTGAAAGGCTGATCAACAAGTGAGAGATGAAAGTAAAAATATAGTCAATCTTTCTTGCAGTAGGTTTATTTTGTGTCGGCGAAAAGTTCCCGGAAAAACTACTTTTTTCAACAGAAGACTAAATACGAAGTTTCTATACTTAAAGATTATATAGTCTGTATTGAAAACATGGGATGTGTGGGGCAGTGGATATCGACTCGGAACGACAAATCGGGGTGCCGAGTTCGAATTCCAGTTGAATTCCTTATATTCACGTACGCACAAATGCCCTTGGGAAAGGTATTAATTCGTCTCTTCCCTCGAATTATGGGTTAAATAACAGGACAGATTGGGTTCTATAGCCTTGACTGGCAACCAGTCTACCGTAGAAAGCAATGGCAACTTATTGCGGAATAATCTTCTGCCCAGTCAGTCATGTCTCTTTCGAGACATGATCGCCCAAAGTGTGTATCACGTATTGCATTTAACTGACTGACTGAATATAATAGTTGGAATAATGATTAAGGGTTCTACTGGATATAAAGTGGGAGATCAGTTGTTTATTGTTATGAAGTAATAAACTGATAACCCCACTAATCACTACGTTTTAATACAATACATCTCTTCTCCTTCTAGCTATGAGTCAAATAACAGGACAGATTGAGTTCTATAGCATTGGCTGGCAACCAGTCTATCACAGAAAGCAAACTATTGTGGAATAATCTTCTGCCCAGTCAGTCATGTCGCTTTCGAGACATGATCGCCCAAAGCGTGTATCACGTATGGCATTTAACTGACTGACTGACTCTGCTGCATCTTGCACGAAGATTGACTTGCCTTTTATTCTGTTACATCCTGCACGAAAATAGATTCGCCTTCTGTTATTCTACACCAGCAGTATAGCTCGGCGTTGCTCGGGTGTAATGAAATCTTTAAAACTAATCCATGGTCCTGGAGCTCAGACTCAGCCTAAAGAATATTTGTGTGAATTTGGTGATAATCGGATAAAAATTGTTGATGTGTATAAAGGACATACAAACAATAAACAGACACACACACAAACATCTTGCTTTATATATATATTTATATATATATTATCGATTTTCTGCACGATTGTAAGAACTGCAAACTTGAAACTTCTGTATCAAATTTGATTAAAATCGGACCACTCCTTCTATAACCCGATTTTTTCGATTATCGATTTTTCATATTTATCGGGGATACCTCGACACAAAACCTAGCTAAGAACACTCACAGATGCTTATAGTATAACTGTGTAATTTTTTAAGAAAATCAATTCAGCCGTTTCGGAGTCAATAGGTAACGGACACACACACACACATACGCAAACACACACACACACAAAGTTCCATTATAAATAAGTTTAGATCTGGCACGAAAATATTGTCGCCTCTGCACGCAAACGAGAAAACTGTTCCGCGCCCTACTGAGGAAACAAAAGTACAGCAGAGGAAGACAAGATATTACACTCTGATCTTAAATTTATGTATCCTTCCACTCTGGGAGGATGTGTCCATGGTCGTTTTCGCACGAAGGTCCCATACTTGTGGATATGGGCCTAAAAGCAAAGGCTTTTATGCTGATATTGGAGGCTTCGAATCCCTCTCTTATAATGGGAAAGCTAATGCCACAGGTCTGCTATTCGCAGGACCAGTATCCCATCATTGCTTGTCATGAAATCTCAAAAACCAAAAGTATAATTATAATGACCCACAATATAGCACAGGAACACTGCAAAGAGAAGAACAGATACTACAATTTAATTGAAGCTGTTTTATATTTAATGGGTTTACACCTGTAAGCTTTGATTGGTTCGCTGATTTTATATGTCAAACCTTGCTTGTTTATTTTATAATCAACCAGTCTAGTCACAATAAGACACGACTAGTCTTACTAATACTTGGTTGGTTGGTTTTATAGCATGACAATCTTTGATGGGTAATTAAAAGTGTAATTTTATATGGAGCTCAAATTACGGATCGAAATCACTATTCAGTTGTAACGTGAAGCAGAACAGACTCGAGAGCAATATCCCCCACGTCAGTAATTGCTTAGTCGATTTAATGACATATCAAACGTTGTTGTCCTATTTAATGTCATAGTATCCACCCATTGGTGTATACAAGATAAGGTGGATAAATTGTGGTCAAGGTTACGCAAAAATGAAAATAAGACTAACATCTCCTTTTAACAGATATTTATCAAAATTACACAAAAAACCTTGAAATTGTAAAGAGTAAGTTTTTTCAATAAACTCGCCTCTGGATTCAGCCACAACGTCAAGAAAACTTCAGAAGCTTCTGCAACTCTTCACAATGGTCTCCTTGTTTAATTTGGTTAATGCGGATATAATACTTGCCTTCAGTTAACCTTTGGCGTCACAAGAATTTTGCTGGACTCGCACCTAATTCTATCCAACATATAATAATCATGAGGGTTGTAGTTTGGAGAGTTAGGTGGACAGATGGGAGAAGTGATGTGGTCTGACAGACATGACTGGTTACACCTGCTTGTGTGCTATGATGCAGAGTCCTGGTGCCAGATATATGATCTTCCAGCAGCCACCCGCTTGATCCAGGGCAACTCTACCTCCTCAAGGCCTTTTTCTGTAGACCTCCGTGCTCAGTCTGAGGCGCTGTGGGAAAAATAGAGTCATAACGTCGCATGACTAGTAATAACTTCAAATACCTTCGTAATCACCATTCGACTCATCCAACTCTTTCTTAATTTTCTGCACTGTCTTCAGACTGACACCCAAACACTCTGAAATGTTCATATTGTGCATTTCGGCCAAATCTGACACCCATATTTAAATGTAACATAGCTTAATACATGCGCACATATATGGGTTGCAGTTTGGGGGTTTAGATGGCCAGATGTAAACAGTGATGTGGTCGAATAAATTATCTGAAAGCTGTGACGAGGTTCTCATGCATGTGTGGCATGGTTCAAAGTCCTCTGACCAGATACAGGGTCTTTCAATAGCCACCGTCTTGACTCAGCAGCAATACCTTCTCAAGGCGCTTGTTGTAGTTCTTTGTGTTGAGTTTATGGTCCACACTAACAAATTCGGGAGATGTTTTCTTATCAGAAAGATCAGGGTAATTTTGAGAGCTGCAAAATTATTTATTGAAAGGTACACTTCGTAATCACCATTAGACTCAACTATTACTTTCCGAATCCTCGGCACTGTCCTCAGATTGATACCCAAATACTATGAAATGTTCGTATTGGCGCTTCTTTCCGAATCCTCTGCACTGTCCTCAGATTGATACCCAAATACTATGAAATGTTCGTATTGGCGCTTCTTTCCGAATCCTCTGCACTGTCCTCAGATTGACAGCCAAATACTATGAAATGTTCATACTGGAGCTTCCGACTCAAATACCAAGCAGTAGAATATGCCGTTTCGACGGTGCTCATTTTTTTTCCACAGACGGTTCCCAACTGACTCTACTGTACAGTCGACAAAATCAAAACCAAATAACGCGCATGCTCGAAATCAAATATATAAAATTACGACAATTTGCCTATTACACACAGAGTTCACCAAAAAATTGTATATATCTTACAAAAAATTACAAATTTGTATAGATACTCTAATACTAAACTTATTTTAAAATCACATAATGACTACAAGTTACATTTGAACTCAACAATGACAAGAGATGCTCAAAATGTTTGTCTTTAACTTCAAGTACGGTGAACTACTCCATGGACAACGTTGGCTAAAGTGTCAAGTGGGGTTGCTGTACATGCATTTTCAGTTACTTGCTTAAGAGCTGTCAATGTAACGACATCTGTCGAGAAAATATCGAATTTTTTCTTCACCTGAATTTTGCATAAACCTTTGGCGGACTCTGTAATTAAATGTGATATTTCGTTTCTTTTCTAAAATACAACGTATTTTCAAAGAATTTCAAACCTACCCGAAATTATTTTTCTTCAGTAATAATTTGTTGATAAATGTTTTTTTATTGATTTACCTCAAACATGGAGATTAATGACACTAATGCGCAAGGCGGTTTACCTCACCTCACCGTTGAAGAAAACTAATTGTATAAAGTTATAATAATATATATATATTTTTTAATCATATCACCCCAAGCAAGGCGGTCACGCCACTGATGTACAGGGGGCTACATAAGAGTGAGAAGATTAGAAAACAGAAAACCGGAAACCGCATCCTAAACAGGAAACAAGGGATGAGCCTCTTCACCTGTTCAATAGATGTGGGTGGAGTGTGAACCGGGCGATAGTTTAGTCTATCTACTTCAATTGAAAAAACAAACAAACAGTGAGAAGATTAGAAAAGAGAAAAACCGGAAACCGCATCCTAAACAGGAAACAAGGAATGAGCCTCTTCACCTGTTCAATAGGTGTGGGTGGAGTGTGAATCGGGCGATATATATTCTTTTTGTTGATTTTGTTTCTTTTGTCTAATTTTGTTTAATTTTAGTAATCTTAAATTTGACTTCACTCAGTAGACAAATATTCAAATTTGAAGCTGGATTCTCTGCGATTCTGATTAGTCGTTTTATTGAACGTTTCTCCTTAGGGCATGAATGTTTATTTTTAGAAGGCTTTAATAGTATCGTTATTGAAATATTTCTGGTGGAAGTCATCTTCTCATCCATTCCGCCCTACATATTTATTTGTAGACATTTTGAAACCATCATGGCGGAAGGATATTTTTAAATACTAGAGAAAATTTCTCGCTCAGAATAAGTTCTGCAGATATATATATATATATATATATATATATATATATATATATATATATCTTCTGCTCTGATGAACTTAAATCACTGGTGCCCCCAGGTGTGAGTTTGCACGAGATACTAGATTGGCAACTAGGTCCCACCCTTTTACCGTGGAAACCGATGAAATGTAACCGCAATTTCTACTCCAACAGCTTCTTTTCTCGCACTTCCCGCCTGTGGAATTCCCTTCCGCATGCTTGCTTCCCCGACGGCTATAACCACCAGGAGTTTTAATGTAAAGTCAATAGACACCTCCTAACACACTAACCCTCCCATTCTCTCCAACTCTCCCCCTATGTACATCGTAACTCGTCTATCGCCCTGTGTAACCCCCTGCGCTATAGTGGCAGTGGAATGCCTTGCTTGGGATGACATGATTAATATATATATATATATATATATATATATTGTAATTTTCTTATTACAATGGTTTATAAAAGCATATCACTACACAAAAATTTCCATGTTTCAGAACAATACTGTTCTTCTGTTAAAATAAATGGTGAAAATGATTTATTTTGAAAATATAAGATGAATTCAAGGTTATTTAGAAAATTAGGGAGTGGTAGTTGGAGAAAATTCTTTAGGTGTGTCAATATTGTTCAATCAAAAAAAGAATTAATTAAACATAGAGATTTCATCTTTGGTTTGTGAAAGGGAGCAAGATGGCTTGGATCTAAACATGTAACTTTTTAATTTTGTCTGGATACGATACATAGTGGGACTTTAGATTTTTATTTTAAATGGGTAGACAATAACTTTTAACAGGTGATTGGATTTTAGGTTTTTTTTATTGAACAATAGCTTTTTTTACTACTATCTCATGAGTAAAGGGGCTGGAATGTTTAGGTCAGAATTAGGATTAAATAAATATATTGGAGTATAAGATATAAATGAAAAATTGTAATTAATGCTTTCAAATCGAAGCTGCTCTCATTTAAATACCATAGAGAAACTTCCCTATATTTTATCTTCAGGAACGACGCTAATCTTCCAGAAGGTAACAAACTGCGCCTCCTCGGCCTCACTCTCTCAACCGAACTCAAGTGTAACGACTACATTAAATCAATCGCTACATCTACTGCTAAGAAGGTTCGGTCACTGTTTCAAGCCAGGGGGATTTTTTCGCCAGAATCTATCTTGCACCTATATAAATAGACTATTCGTTTGTAATTTGAAAACTGTTGTCATATCTGGTTGTCATATCTCTTGGTATTCATCTCGAGGTTCTCTGCACTATCCTCAGATTGACACCCAAACACTATGAAATGTTCATATTGGCGCATCTTTCCGAATCCTCTGCGCTGTCCTCAGATTGACACCCAAACACTATGAAATGTTCATATAGGAGCTTCTTTCCGAATCCGCTGAACTGTCCTCAGATTGACACACAAATACTCTGAAATGTTCGTATTGGCGCATCTTTCCGAATCCTCTGAACTGTCCTCAGACTGACACCCAAACACTATGAAATGTTCATATTGGAGCTTCTTTCCGAATCTTCTGCACTGTCCTCAGATTGACACGCTCTCAACCGAACTCAAGTGTAACGACTACATTGAATCAATCGCTACATCTACTGCTAAGAAAGTTCGGTCACTGTTTCAGGCCAGGGGGATTTTTTCGTCAGAATCTATCTTGCACCTATATAAATAAACTATTCGTTTGTGCATTGAAAACTGTTGTCATATCTGGTTGTCATATCTCTTGCTATTCATCTCGAGGTTCTCAACAAAATCCAAAGGAGGATCTGCAATGTAATCAATTTCGATGTAGCAGCTCAACTTCAATCACATTCTCACAGACGCGATATGGCTTCCCTCTGTCTTTTCTACAAATGTTATCACGGCTTCTGCTCCTACCAGCTTCTTTCCCTGGTGTCCCTACCCCATGAATTTACTCGTACTACTTAATTGGCAAGTAGGTCCCCCTCTTTTAACGTCAAAATTGTCAAATGTAACCGTCACTTCTACAATTTCTTTTCTTGCACTTTCCACCTGTGGAAATCTCTTCCTTGACAGATACAATTTCCAAAAGTTTAAAAGCAAAGCTAACTGCCATCTTCTATCTTCTTGATCACCAACTTTCTCTTGTTCTTTCTCTGACATCAACCGGTGACATGTTCCCTGTTTCTTTTTCATTTATTTTTTCTGTCAATGTAACACCCTACACACCAGTGATGGTACTGTCTTGCTTGGGGTGAAACGAGTGCAAAAAAAAATATTCTGAATTAGGTTTAATTTTTTTACAGCATAACATGTTTCAGAACAATGCTGTTCTTCTTCAGGTGATATGTTAAAATAAATAGTGAAAATCTTCACTTTCCAATCATAAGGTTGCACATTATATACTAGTATGATGTAAATACTGTAGACTATATATATATATATATATATATATATATATATATATATATACACGAAAAATCTAAAGTGAGCCAAAACCTACCGCAGTTTCACACTACGGATCGTCAGGGAAAAGCCTTTTCCCTGATGACCCGTAGTGTGAAACCGCGGTAGGTTTTGGCTCACTTTAGATTTTTCGTGTGTTTTTGCTCTACTAATGTATTTTTGTATTTTAGAATTTTTGTATTGAGCACTTTTTCTTGTGTTTGGTTCCGTTTGGGTTTTTTTTTCTTTACTGCGGAATCTTGAATGTTTGTTCTTGTTCCGCTGGTTTCTTTTTTTTCTCCCCATTTATCCGACGACTTAGTACGCCGGATTTTAACGGATTTAGGTTCTGTTTGTTAATGGTTTTTTCGAAAGTTTATATTGGCATAAATTTACGGAGTGCCTTCTTACAGAGTCTAAGTAGTTATTATTATCATCTCTCTCTATATATATATACTTTAATTTTTATTCAATACGAACTGAATACAAATTTTTTTAAAAATTGTTAATACCCAGGGAAAAAATATTGAATACTTAGTTTTTGTCTATATTACACACACCAAAACTTTGGTCTATGTTTTATTTAAAAGATTGTTCTAATTATCTCCCCTGATCTGGCTCTTCATAATAACAGAGGTGCATCGCAAAAGATATGGAAGGCGTCAGCTAAGCGCCATACTTGTGCTCCTAGTAAAATTTCCCAAGCAACGCTTTTTTTCACTTTATTCATTACAGGTTCAATATAGGGAAAACTGCGTTATATACACGAATAATTTAACATATATATATATATATATATATATATATATATATATATATATATATAGGAAAAACTACTAAAATGTTGTAAGTTTAAAAATGTATTTTTTGACAGTATTTATTTAATTCTATTATTATTATTATTATATATATATATATATATATATATATATATAGAGAGAGAGAGAGAGAGAGAGAGATATTTGATATTTCAGACCGACCTCTCGGCCTTTCATCAGAAACAAATATTAAAAAACTATCTCTTTCTACGTCACGTGATGTAAACATCTCTCGACGAACGCTCTCGCGGCGAACGCTTCTAGTTTAAATTTTAAAATCATTTGTTTTTTTATGAAAGGCCGAGGCCGGTCTGAAATATCAAATATATATATATATAATAATAATAATAAAAATAAATAAATACTCTCAAAAAATACGTTTTTAAACTTACAACTTTTTAGTAGTTGTTCCTATACATATTAAGACAGTATATGTGGATCATCATTATGCTATATATATAATATATATATATATATATGTGTGTGTGTGTGTGTGTGTGTGTGTATGCGTATGTATATCAATATATCAGATATGTGTTCGTACTTTTTCATTCGTCTCCTATCTATATATGTATCTATCTACTTCTCTCTGTTCATATCTATCTGTTTATCTCCCATTTAAAATTAACTCTTAATTAATTTACTCGTGACGTCGATTTTCCCTAACCGTAACTACTGCCAATTTCCGTAAGTAAATCATTACATTTTTTTCTTTCTTTCTCAACCTGTACCGAAAGTAGAGCTGTTGAGAAAGTGCGGAAAAGAAAGGATGGAAGGCGGTAAAACGCAGAAACAACGGAGGTGGTGCACAGGAAAAATGGCGGATGAGATAAAGAGAACGAAATTCTTGATAAGCAAACGCAGAAAAATTCTGAAAATGAAGCCGTGATAAGAAACGAATAAAATGAATGAAAGGAAAATGGAGAAAGGCGATAAGCGAATCGATACGACGAGATGTGGAAATGATAAACAAGAAATGAGAAAAAAAAACTTTGGAAACATCAAGCACCAAATAAAATGTAAATGCAAAGCGTTGACAGAAAAATGAAGAGAAAGAGAGAGAGAGAGATAGAAAGAGAGAGAGAGAAAGTATTATAATTGTAAAAAGGAGGTCAGAAAAAGAATTATATTAAATGTAATAGGGAATAAAAGGGAGGGGGAACGAAACAACGTGAAGGGCAGTAGCAGTAGTTTTACAAGAAGATGAAAACATCAAACGAGAAGAGAAAGAAGGAAAACAACAAATAAAATAGAGAAAAAAAATAAATGTAACAGAAAAGAAAAAAATTAAAATATAAGACGAAGAAAAAGAAGAAAAAGAACAGATGGTAATGGAAAGAAAAGCCAAAAACCAATAAAATAACAATAAAAGTAAATCTGTAATGTGATCGACCACGCGACTTGGCAGCTCACATATAGTCACTTTCTCACCGGCAAAATGTGGCTTCCCTGTGTCTCTTCTACAAATACTTTCACGGTTTCTACTCCGATTAACTTAATTCACTGGTGCCCCCTATATATGAATTTAATCGAGCCACAAGATTAGCAACTAACGTCCTACCCTTTTACTGTGAAACCAATAAATTGTAAATGAAAATTCTACTCCATCAGCTTCTTTTCTCGCATTTCCCGCCTGTAGAATTTCCTTCCACATACTTGCTTTCTCGACAGCTACAATCTTCAAGAATTCAAATGTAAAGTTAATAATCATCTCCTGTCTCACTAACTTACATCCTCTCTCTCATACGCCTTTCTCCGCCCACTCCACTCCCAGCAGTATTCTCATCCTTCTCTTAACCACTTCCTGACACCACCTATAACCTGTCACTCTTTCTCATAACTTTCCTCCTATGTAACAGGATAGATAGACAGACAGGATAGATAGATAGATAGATAGATAGATAGATAGATATGTTATATATCGACAAACAACAAACACGCATATATATAAAAATATAAAGTTATATTTTTATTAATGACGATGAACCGTGTAGAATAGGGAACAGAGAATTGAGAGAGCGCGCTTCTAATGGGTTGACGGGAGTGTAGTCTTATCTGCTGTGTCTCTCTTCACCGGCCGATCTCTGTTGATCCTCTACTACTACTGGCGAATCCGTGCGCCGAGGTCTTTTTATAATCTTCCAGAACCGGGACTTTTTCTTCCGGTTTTGCCTCGCCCACGCACGCCCACGTAATTCTCAGAGACACCTGTTCTGTTTGCCTCTGTAGTTATTTCCGCTGCTGCCGGAAATAAGGTCAAACGACATCCGTTCCTTTCAACGACCGGAAACACCCTCGCTTGCATCAGCCTTCCTCGGGTGGGGCCAGATTGTTATATTACATTCCTCGCCCTCCCATTTTCCAAAATGTTCACCTGAGAACATTTTAAGCGCAACACCCTCACACTCCTCCCCATGCCACACAAGCCCGACAATTGTATAAAACATGTGCACGCCAAAACAACAAAACATGTGCATGCCGAAACAAAAAAAACAACAAAAAAATATATAGGGGAGCCTACATCGGCAACCCAACAATGTTCGTGTCCATCGTGAAAATTGTTCTACCAGCTCGATGTTTCATTGTTCTTTTTTTTTTTTTTTTTTTTTAATATCCATTTTCACAGAATTGGGCAAAGTTCTTAAAAATGTTCATTTTCTTTCTCGACTCTGTCCATAAGCGTAGACGCCTCGATGCATAACCACATGATTATAGGCGGTAACCGCGCCCCAGTTTCTAAACTGACATCGAGTAAATGACCTTTGACCAACACCGTGCGTGTTTCTGCTCGAGTTTATTGTTACACATGTAACTTCATTTAATTTAATTTAATTTCAAACATACTATGTTTGAACACAGAAAAACTGCCATTATCTGCAGTACATATCATTCATAGTCTGACCGAGAAATGTTCAATAGAAAATGAAGAAAATTACCCTGATTCCAACGTTAAACCGCATGCAATTTACTTGTGGAGGATTAGAGGTTTCATCTATATTAATTTAGTCTAAAAAAATGGAACCGTGACTCTTAATTCCTTAGTTTGTATCTTCCGCATGTTTTGCTATAAGGAAGGTGACCTAACTATTTCACTTAAACTATCGTTAATCCTCCCACTGCTTTCTTTCCCAATCCTATAGCATATCAGCCAATAAGTCTACAAGACTTTTCAGTTGTTCTTTCTTTTTGTTCCGATCAACTGTGGAATCTGCAGGTCTATCCGTGCTTTTTGCCCCAACAGACGTTTGCCTCATTTGGACATCTTCGCTGCTAGGTGATTCCCTAGAAAAACCCTGATCTACATGAGTAGATCCAGACGTTTTGCACTTTGAGCAATCATCCTCGAACGTGGATGAAACATTATTTATCCCACCGATTCCATCATCACTATCAATAGTTGACACGTTTTTATTCACCATTTTACGTCGCGTCATGATGCGACGCTCCATTAATGGAACATCAGACTCATCGTCTGATTCCACACGTTGGTGTCGATTTTTGTGCACTGGAAAGTCGGTCTGTTCCGCTCCGGATTCGTCATCCGAATCACTGGATTCTACTGGAGCAGCCAATACAATCTTTCGTAACGGCCTATCGGAAGTAGGGATTTTCCATTCATCAATGGACGCTGCTCGAAGATGCTCAGCATGCGTCTTAATGACTGAGCCGGTTAACTGATCTCTAATTCTATAAGAGACCGGGCCAGTCTTTTCAATGATCACATAATATGGCCGCCAGCGCACATCTAACTTCCCTTTCTTTTGGTGATTCTTATAGTACACCAAATCACCAACCTCAAAAGTTGTATTTTTCGTCTTACCACGCGACATATCTATCGCGGCTCTCCTCGCTTTTCTTATATTATTCCTAACTAAAGTGAAGCTACGATGCATTTCCTGTAGTGCAATTTGGTGATGCTCATCACCATAATATATGCGACGAGGCCTTTTTATAATCTTCCAGAACCGGGACTTTTTCTTCCGGTTTTGCCTCGCCCACACACGCTCACGTAATTCTCAGAGACACCTGTTCTGTTTGCCTCTGTAGTTATTTCCGCTGCTGCCGGAAATAAAGTCAAACGACATCCGTTCCTTTCAACGACCGGAAACACCCTCGCTTGCATCAGCCTTCCTCGGGTGGGGCCAGATTGTTATATTACAGATAGATAGATAGACTGGCAGCTACAATCTCGAAGAATTTAAATGTAAAGTCAATAGTCATCTCCTATCTCATTAACTTGCATCCTCTATCTCATGCTTTTTTTTCTGCCCACTTCACTCTAATCACTATTATCTTCCTTCTCTTACCCACTTCCTGACACCCCCTATAATCTGTCACTCTTTCTCATAACTTTCCTTCTATGTAACCCCCTGCAAAACAGTGGCAGTAAAATGCCTTGCTTGTGGCGATATGATTATAAAAAAATGTGTAGGGAAAGTATCACGAAAAGTTGAAGGAACAATAAATGAGAAGTAATCGGGAGAAAAAACAAAAAAAAATTGGTAGGATTTGTAGAAGAAGAAGAAAATATCAAATGAGACGACAAAGAAAAAAGACAAAAACTAAAATAGGAATAAAAACTATAAATGAAAAAGAAAAAAATACAAGTGTAAAAAGAAAAAGAGCAAAAAAACAAAACAAAAAAAAAACAAGAAGACAAAGACTAACAAATGAGTAAATTGTAGTTGACCATTTTTCCGACTTCGTCAATCCCGGCCCTACTCGACACAAGAACAAAAACGTCATCAGCATAGGCGGAGTAACTGACCAGAGGGAGTAGCACCAGATAAGGAGATGACGAATACGAATGGATTCGTCTTTAATTTGCGAAGGAAACTCTTGAACGGAAGAACGTTAATCAAAGACGAAAGAGACTTCCAGAAATTTAAATGCGAAGTCAATATTCATCTACTAACCACTGGACTCTAGCTCTCTCCCCACCCCTGTATAACCTGCCCTTTCTCTCCACCAATGTATCTGTCATCGCACCTGCTTTCTATTGTTCCTTTCTAACTAGTTTGTACTCCTCACTCTTTTCTAATTAATCTTTTTACATTTATTTAACCCCCTGCACATCAGTGGCGTTTCCCCCTTGCTCGGGGTGAAATGATTAAAAAAAAAATACTCTTGACGAATGAAACTTGGCAATACGAAAGATTTCTGAACGAATCCATTTTACTTCCACTATCGCACCGGGGGACAAGTACAGAAGTCAGATCCAAGTGGGAGAGTAGGACCCAAAATCAGAGGCAGAAAGGACAGTCTCCAGAAAAAAAAAGGTCAACCCTATCGAATATTTTAAATTAGATATCTCCAGTCATTTTCGATATCTAACTTTTAAAATGAATTTTTAAAAATGAAAACGTTTTCTTGAAGCTTTTCTTTTAGTTTTAATTGAAAGCTAAATGATGAAATTTACTATTTACTGTAAGCAAAATACTTTCAAACAGAAATTACATTGATAGGAATATAAAAGTATGAGATGTTTTAATTTTTTTTTAATTTTGCCGGTATTGTTGAGCGATCGACAGATTTGTAAAAAAAATAATTCTCGGTTGTAAAAATCTTGCTAAAATAAAATATACATTTGTGACACATTATTATCATAAAATTAGCAAATTTTATGTTAAATTAATCTGATTTACACAAGTATTCCTTATTTATAGCGTGAAATTTAGTTGAAGTTTTTGACCTGTCCGCCGTATATCAAAACGTGTTGACAGGTTCTTGATTGATGAGATAAAAGTGTATGGTGCTCACAAGTGACAAAATTTTACAAATTATTTTTTTGGGGGGCAAGGGAGGAAACTCTGACCTTTTAATTTGTACATCGCAATTACCATGGAAAAAATATTCAAATAAACAACAAACAAACTAATTATTTAAAAAATATGAAGGCAAAACAATTTGTATTAAACTTTTTAATTTTTGATAGACAATATAATCTTCAATTATTTACATTAAAAATCTAACCGCAACAAATTTTTGAAGTATTTTTAAAATATTTTTGAAACTTTATAGATTATTATAAATGAAAACAATTCTTTTAAAATTTCATTAGTAATCGAATTTTATAATATCTTTATTTTTTATTATTTAATCACGCAATTAGAAGTTTATCAAATTAAATAATATCAGAGTTTTATTGCATTTTTTAAATTTTACTGTTCGGAGCAGACTTTCGGATAAAGAGGCAACATTTAAAAAAATAAATGATTTATATTCCCACTGAGTCCTGCGTTTAACTAATAATTCCATATACCGCAACTCTTTAAAATGCATTAAAATCTCATGGATTTAAGTGGAGGGGAGGGGTAACAGATGTAAAACAAAATATTTCTTCTAGCTATTCCATCACTATCACCGGAATTAATCGCCCGATCAAGCTGGTTTCCTTGATTATCAAGAAGGAGCAGGTTCTCGTAGTTAGGGCTAAATTAAAAAAGATTGTCTCCGGAAGTAACGCTTCGGATGAAGTTAGAAATTCATCTAATAAGCATATCGTGTGCATTGCCGGAGAAGCGGACCATGAGTACAAAGGCGGGTATATGCGAAACTGTTCGTGATTACTTTCAGGATCTATTCACCAGGTTTGCCAGTCTAAGTCCTACTCAGTTCAATGCCTATTTAGATCGATTTTCCCCGTCTCGAGGCGGCTGATGGGGTTAAATGTAAGAGCTCCGAAAGAGTGAAATCTGGTAGGCGCTGAAGATGTTTGGCGGAGATTAGACGGTCTTCCTTATGATCTGTACTTGAGACAGTTGCTCGTTCTTGTTCGTTTGTTGGAACTGATTTACAACGACTGAATAAAATAGGGTTCTATACATCAACGCTTCACCAGGGGTGTGATCAAGATACAACACAAAACCAAACACGGTGGGGATGGAACAAATAACTTTCGGATTTGATGATATTAAATACAGAGATAGCTAAGAGTTTGTGCTGCTAGTCTAGCTAGATTGACTCGACAACTATAATCAGTAGCAAACGACGTAACTTTGAATTTTAAATATTCTACAACTTATAGCCAGTCAGAACCCCCATCAATTCCCGCTGTATCATTACGATCCTGGAAATCTCGCTCACCAAATAATGATACATTTAATTTCCAGCACCGTTCATCCTAATCTTAGGCTTATCTAAGTTTACACAAACCAAAAGGATGCGATTACAATGCAGAATGGAAGCTAAGACAACCTATTAGCCCTACATCGATGCTCCCAACTAGAAATTAGTCGATGCAGCTAAAATGCACCGCCGAAGCCGAGCTGACCGTATTAGTTTAACATCACACTACTTCCCAAGGGTGCTCATTAAAACACTTATCGACACAACCGGACATGTCGATAAAATCCCAAAATGGACTCACATTCTGATTGTCAGACCCCGATATATATTGGGATCAAGGGCAGCATTCCAATCATCCGCTAAAACAACCCGACGAGATGTCGTCAAAAACGGTTCGATCCATCGAAACAAATCATGCTCATTAGGTGCATAAATCCCAATGAGTAGGAGGGATTTATGTTGTAATTATACACCTAGTACGCAAAATCAACCCACCGAGTCTGCAACAAAGACTTGCTTACTAGCCAGGAAAAAACTCTCGGGCGTTCATCCAAATTGAAAGGACAACAAACCTCGTAGGAAGAATGCATTCATAGACACCAGTTAAACACCTGGTCCCCTGTGCGCAACATTTTCTGAGTGATCATACCGGTTGGAGTAAGAGTTAATTTGGTCATTCTAGGTGGAGTCGTTATCTGGTTTTTGAATGAAGGGGATAATAGTCCTGGAGAAGAACGGCCAATTTTTTTCACGGATGTCCCTGGTGCTCTTTATTCCTTATTGATTCTTTTAGCTGCTTCAATCTTTCAGACATCTCGAATCTGGGCTCATATCAGATTCTTTGCTGTCGGATCTTTTTCATAAATATGCTCGAAACATCGCCCATGGAACTGTTAAGGGGAGTGCGGCTGTGTGTTTTTTTTTATTTGTGGTGGATTCTGGGGACAGAAGTCCCGCAGTATGGAGATTTCTTTTTTTGGTTTTACCAACGATCTGCCATTCTCCCTTTTCCTTCTCTGCAACCGCACAAGCGGTGGGCAAAATCTTTTCGTGGAATGGGAACCGTAAAATGGAGCCAACCAGACTCAACTGGTCGCTGGCATATCTATTACAAGCGAGACGGCAATAACAAACTCGGCCAAAGATCGAGTGGCATTCTTTTCTGAACAGGAAGAGTAGAGGTGACCAGTCTCTCCTGACTGCCACCATTTTACGGCTGGTCACAACGACCAGCGTTTTCTGGCCCTCTACATCCAGGTAGTTGGGGATAGAGAGGAAGGTTCTATGGCCAATCATAATTTCGAAAGTCTACTCCTCGTTAAGGTCTCCGAAGGAAGCACTGAATATCTATCCTAATTGAGCCAGATAAGAGGTCAAATGCCGCGAAGAATATTGAAAGAATCTCAAATACTAATACAATTGTCTACCGCCATCAAGCGCATTCATTTCTAATGATGAAGTCTTTTGTGATAGGGTTCTGACAGAAAGCGACCATACAGGCGTTGGTAACAGTGCGTCCCACATAAAATATCACTTGATCCTTAATACTCTTTAATGTTTAACCCCCTGCAACGTCAAAGATTTTCTCACATTGTCTTTAGTGGAGCGACAAATTTTGAGTGAACGCTTATTGACTACAAAGACGGGCACAATGCTTTTTTCACACATTTGTAATTCCTGAAGATTTACAAAGATCCAATTTTCTTTAATAAGTTGTGACTAGCTCTTGGCTCTCTCTAGAAAATCCGTTATTGTGATTATGGTCTTTGGCGAGAAACTCCAGGAAGAGGGCGGCTCCCCGGTCATTATATTTTCGCCTTTAATTTTGCTTTTGTTGTTTTCTTTCTGCTTTGTCAGTTGGCAACGTCTTTTCTTTCTTGAATTTGGCTATTCTTGACATGCATAATTTCTTTGAATCTATTTGTTTGTCATTTTTTTTTAAATTTTTGCAATGGATATGTTCAAAGAAGTCACTGTTGGTGTAATGCTTTATTTATCGTTATGTTCCTTCGTTTACCTTCAGAACACGTAATTTTTATCGATCGATGCTTATCAGCTATTTTTAGTTAATTTTAATTCATTTTTAATGAAAAACAGGAGATGTATAAATAAGTAAATAAATAACAATTTTTTAAACAGATACAGAACCATGGAAAACAAATTTACGAAGACAATTAAACAAAAACACCTACCAAAGCTTGTTTAACCAAAAGGGTTTTTGACGTAAAAGAGTTCACAAATTAAAACAAAGTCCTCGAAAAGAACGCAAACAAATCTAACAATGAAAAATCGCCTGGTTCACACTCCACCCTCATCTACTGAACGGGTGAAGAGGCTCATCCCTTGTTCCCTGTTTAGGATGTGGTTTCCGGCTTTCTCTTTTCCAAATATTTTCACTCTTACGTAACCCCCTGCACATCAGTGGCGTTACCGCCTTGCTCGGGGTGATATGTTTAAAAAAAAAAAAAAGAACAAAAGACAGGCGAAAAAAGAACATTTGATGGGAAAAATGAAAGGTATAGATTTACTAAAACAACACAACTAAAAATGTTTCCTTTTTTAATAGATAAAACCGCCAAAATAAACAAAATGGGAAATAAATACTACAAAAAAATACTAATAAAAACGAGACACATAAAGATTTTTAGTAATTAACCAAAATAGCCGACGTAACAAGAAATAAAAACAAACAGATCAAACAATAAATAACACGTGTAAAATAAAAACTAAAAGAATTAAGCAAAAAGAGAAGATAAACGAAAAATAAATTTAAAAATTATGTTTACAGACATCAGCTGAAAAGTAAAAGAATCTAAAACTGAAATGCAATATGCATAAAATAAATGCAATATGCATAAAAAATAAATGCAATATGCATAAAAAAAATAAACCAATTGACTAGTAAAAGTAAATGTTAAACTAGAAAAAATAAAGACGGAGAGTGTGAAAAAATTCAAAATAAATTCCCCCCGCCAAAAAAAATTACTAAAAAAAAAACCCGTAAAAATAAGATAAACTTAACATAAAATATAACAGTTCTTCTAACACAAAAACTAGGAATCGAAATCGGTAAGCAACAAAGATACAGCGTGCCCGTGGCAAGACTAGAATCGATCTAAGCAATCTTTAATGAACTTCGAAGACAAGCAGCGTTCTCCTGAATATATGTATTCAGAACGGATGCATTAATGGAGGGATAAAGATCATACCCCACTTTGGTTTCTTTTTTTTTTTCTTTTTTTTTCTGTTTCTCTTTCTTTCTTTTGTTTGAGTGTTTATTTTTCTTTCTTTTTTCATATCCTTTTCATTTACTCTGTCTTCTTCTATATGCCCTGTCCTTCAGAACCTAGGCGATCATGGCTTTCCACGTCTTCCTATCCCTGGTGGCTCTTAGCACGCCTCTCCTGTTACCCCTTGCAACCCTCGTTCCATCATCCACCCGATTAGGTCTTTCTTCCTTATTTGACTTTTTTTCTTTTCTTTGTTTTTTTTTATTGGATTATTTATTTCTGCTTTTTATTATTAGCTTTTTTCTCTCTTTATTTTGTTTGTTTATTTTATAGTGGGGTCAGTCAGTTAAAGTGCCATACGTGATACACACTTGGGCGATCATGTCTCGAAAGAGACATGACTGACTGGGCAGGAGATTATCCCGCAGTAGGTTGCCATTGCTTTCTGCGGTAGACTGGTTGCCGACCAAGGCTATAGAACCCAATCTGTCCTGCTATTTAACCCATAACTGGACGGAAGAGATGGATTAATACCTTTCCCAAGGGTATTTGCGCGTAAGTGAATACAATGGATTCAACCGGAATTCGAACTCGGTTCCCTGGTTTCTCGTTCCGAGCCGATATCCACTGTACCACAACGCACATATCATCTATTCTTTTTCTGTTAGTAGTGGGAGTCCGTTCTAGAGAAGGGTTGCAGGTTAACGGAATTTGGCCTTGTTGTAGATAGCCCACTATAAGTCATAAAATGATTATAAAATCAAGAAAAGCAATTTGAGTTGAAAAATAACATTTTTATATACACATATCAATTAATGTTTTTACAATTAAAGTAATACTTGGATATAGGTCCAACGGAGGTTAAAATGTTCATGGCAAATAAAATGCTAAAAGAGATTTAAGGCTTTGGAATGTGGGGAGCGTGTAAGTGAGGAATGTCTTTGATGTAGTCGCTCCTTAGGTCAGTAAGTAGTTTTGAGACAGGGGAGAAGGAAATATGCAAGCGTAGTAGCCACTTGACTTAGGTCAAGGGGATATTGATTACACTTTTCTCCTGAGGTTTGCCTGCTGGAGTCTGTCTGTATCTGCTTTTTATATCTTCTTTTGGGGTCACAATAGCTCGTTTGGAATTTCACACTTGAATTTGGTTCTGGGCTTCCCATTGGCTGATAAATAAGATTCGCGTAGGATCGCGAAATGGAAATTTAATATTTGATTAATTTTTATTTTTTAACCGAAACATCTGCGCGAACTCGGATGCGCCCGGACGACTTCTGGTCATTTTCTTTTTGTTGTTAGAGAGCAAACATCCGGTCCATCGCTTTTGCTCAGTCGGTATCACCACAATTTCTCCCTCTTCTATTTCTTAGCTTGCCTATTTATTTATTTCCTTGGTCTCTTCTTTATTTCTTTCAGTCGTAGAATTGTTAGAGACAATTCTTATCGGCATAAGATTTAACGAACTCTGAACACAAGTTCTTTTGAATATATATATTCAGGACGAATCAATTAATGAGAGAAATGGATCATACCATATCGACAAAGAAGAACAAATATAAATGAATAAACAAAGAAGAAGAAAAATCAAAAATAGAAGAAAAAGAAGAAGAGCAAGAAGAAAAGAAACAACGAAAATCATAATGAAAAAGAAGACAGCAATAAATAAGCAAAGAAGGAAGAGAGAAAAAAAAATTAAAAGAAAATCGATAGAAAAAAAGGGGGAGTAGGAAGAATAAGAATTTAAAAAGGTTAGAAAGAATGAAATAAGAAGAATTAAAAAAAAAACGTTAAAAGAAAAATGTTAGTTGGACAATTAAGAGAAGGGGAATAATAAGTTTGAGAACAAAGAAAACCTCGCGATATTTCATAGCGTATCAATTTCATACGCGACGCCTATGCTTATCGTTCGTCTTTAATTGTTGCTATTATCCGGCAGAGCGGAATTTATTTATTTATTGTGTTCGGAGCTTTGGAGTCAACCTCCTTTCCCGGCCCACCATTCGTGCCAACCTTCTTCCCATTTAAATGTATTCATCTATGTTTACCAACCAAGGCCTACGCACATTTACAAGTGTGCGTGTGAAAGAGAAATAAGCATATTTTTACATCGCTATATCCAGATGGACATGCGTATCAATGCAGACGAACCACAAAAATGGTTCGTTAAATCAGATGTAAAAACAATGGCTCCTCGTTATGCGCTATAGTTTAATTTCCCCGTTGATAAAAAATGCTGTTCCTTACTTTAGAATTAGCCTAATTAGAAGAGTTGCTTTGTTAGCCATATATTATCTTCATATATATATATATATATATATATATATATATAAAAATTACAATCTTATATAAATATCTTAGGCTTTCCAGTCATCATTCTGGATAGATAGATAGATAGATAGATAGATAGATAGATAGATAGATAGATATGGACAGACTGAAATATATAGATATGAACAGATTGAGATAGATAGATAGATAGATAGATAGATAGATAGATAGATAGATAGATAAGGACATACTAAAATGTATAGATATAAACAGACTGAGATAGATAAATAGATAGATAGATAGATAGGAACAGACTGAGATAGATAGATAATGAACATATTGAGATAGATAGATAGATAGATAGATAGATAGATAGATAGATAGATAGACATCGACTTTCGAATGTACATTTATATCAGTATGAACATAGATAGATAGATGATGCGATAGGTAAATTGTCGCTAGTTCATATTTTTAATTTCCCGCACACATGTCGTTTATTATGTAAGAATTTGGATTGACCTAGAACATTGTTCTTTAAAGGGCATGTAAATATGTAAATAATATTGGTTGTTTAAAATTTAGATCTTGCAGGTGAAGTATTATTTTAAATAATGCAGCTAGCGGTTTAAAATTTTTGGAAAAGAAAATTAATTTAATTTTCTTGTTTATGTCAACTGGAGTTGTGTATTTTTTTAAAAATGTTTCTAAGTGAAGATTCATCTTGTTTATAGTTATATGTGTTTGATTTTCAGAGAAAGTGTTAATGTTATTATTTTTTTTCTGTAAGTTTCCTGTTGCTATTGCTTACTTACCCTAAAAAAGAAAAGTCTAATCTGGTGATACATATAAGACGGTTGTATAAATTAATGCGCAATATATATATATATATATAGAGAGAGAGAGAGAGTGAGAGAGAGAGAAGGAATCGGCTTGATGGAATATATATATAGATATATATATATATAGAAGAGAGAGAGGGAGAGAGAGAAGGAATCGGCTTGATGGTGTATATATATATATATATATATATATATATAGAGAGAGAGAGAGAGAGAGGGAGAGAAGGAATCGGCTTGATGGTATATATGTATATATATATATATATAGAGAGAGAGAGAAGAATCGGCTTGATGGTATATGTATATATATATATAGAGAGAGAGGGGGGAGAGAGAAGGAATCGGCTTGATGGTATATATATATGCATGTATATATATATATATATATATATATATATATATATATATATATATTATGTTTTAGAACATGTACATAATTTTTTCTATATATGTCCTCTCCTCTACAATCATATGTTTGTTTCAACGCTGGGTTTCCAACATTTCGTCAGGAGGAAAAATGTGCTTTGCAGGTAACAGCTGGAGAGTAAACCGAAAACTCTCAAATGATCTTCTGCTCTGGGCTCTTGGCCATGGCGTCAGACAAGCTGATGTTCCACAAACCACCTACTTTGACCAGCTATGTTATGACACAGCTTGCTACCCGCATGTCCTTCGACCTTGATATAGAACCATTATGGTTGGTAGGATTTCTAATGAATGTCCAATGTACCTCTGTCTATTAATTATCTTTTCATACACATGTTCCTGTAAGTTATTGCATCTGAACGTCAGGAGACTTGACTGTAAAAGCTCTCAGGCACGACTTCAAATGAATGGATACAATCTTCACTAGAATGACAGAATGTTTCATTTTATTTTTTATAATCAACTAGCAGTATAGCCCGACGTTGCTCGGGTGTAATGAAAGCTTTAAAACTAATCCATGGTCCTGGAGCTCAGACTCAGACTAAAAAATATTTGTGTGATTTGTATTTGTGTGATTTGTATAAAGGACATACAGACAGATAAACAGACACACACACAAACATCTTGCTTTATATATATATATATATATATATATATATATATATATTATCGATTTTCTGTACGATTGTAAGAACTGCAACCTTGAAACTTCTGAATATCGTTTCTTATGTCTTTATCTATGAGTGCATCAAATTTGATTAAAATCGGACCACTCCTTCTATAACTCGATTTTTTCGATTATCGATTTTCGATATTTATCGGGGGTACCTCGACAAAACTGTAAATTTTCAAGAACATCGGTTTAGCCGTTTCGGAGTCTATAGGTAACGGATACATACACATGTTTCATTTATAAATAAGTTTAGATGTTCTTTATCTTTTAAAATCCTCAATGCAAAATCGCTTTGTTGTTGCCCTGTATAAACGGATGCATATGTACACACATAAATGTACACAAATATTTGTATTTAGGTTGAATATAAGTGCTTCATGATGTTGTATCTAGAATGCGAGGTTATCTTATTTAAATTATTAGTTGTTATTCATAGTTTTCTTTTAATTAATTCTTCGCTATCTTAATTATAAGCAACGCGCGTTAATCTATTCTATTTAATGAAACCTTCGGAACCGTGGGCCTCGTAAATAAAACTCAAACTGACTTCTCTTTTCTGTATAATATAGACTGTTCTAATCTCAGAAAATTGCACTCAGTGTCTTTTAGGAGCATTGTTGGTCTGGCCGACGACCTCCTAGTCATGGGATCGTGATCAACCATTCATTTAATGTCATTAACTGTCTCGAAATGCGATCGACCCTTTTGCCCCTGATACATGCACGCGTGAAAGGAACCGCATATCATGTAGATATAGAAACAGATACCCAAGATAGAAGAGTCTGTTAATATCTACAAGAAAATATAGAATTCCTGTTTGGAAAAGGCCGCGAGACCACACCAAAACAAAAAAATAAAAAACACACTAGCCGACAGCAATAAAGGAAGTCCAGAGTTAAAAAAAAAACAAAACAAATCTGACAAATTCAGTCTCAAGTTTTTATAATGAAGACGAAGTAATGTGGTGTGCGTTGTAATTCACTGGCTATTGGCTCAGGACGAGGAATCGGAGAGCCGAGTTCGAATTCCAGCTGAATTCGTTGCATTCACTTTCACGCAAAGGAAAACTATGAACCCATCTTTAATTCCTCCAACTATGAATTAAATAGCAGGACAGATTAGGCTTTATACTCTTGCTTGGCAACTAGTCCAACCCCCCCAAAAGTAGCAACCTACTGAAGGAAAATATTCTACTTTGTCAGTCATGTCTCATTCAAGACATGATTTCCCAAGCGTGTATCGCGTAAGGCACTTAACTGACAGATCTGGGTAAAAGAATTGAATAGCAAGACAGATTGATACAACTTTGCCTGGTAAACAGTCTACTGCAGAAAGAAACGTCAACCTATTGCGGGAAAATATTCTGCCTTGTCAGTCATGGCTCGGAAGAGACATGATCGCCCAAGAGTGCATCACGTATGGCAATTAACTGTCTGATCTAAATAAAAGAATTCAATAGCAGAACAGTTTGGGTTCAGGAGCCGTGATTGGTAACCAGTCTACCACAGAAAGAAATGGCAACCTACTGCCTAGTCAATCATGTATTGAAAGAGACATGATCGCCCTGGTGTGCACCACGTATGACAATTAGCTGACTGATCTGGATAAAAGAACTGAATAGCAGGACCGTTTGAGTTTTATAGCCTTCATTGGTACCAGTTTACCGCAGAAAGAAATGGCAACCAACTGCCAAGTCAGTTATGTATCAAAAGAGACATGATCGCCCAAGAGTGCATCAATTATAGCAATTAACTGACTGATCTGGATAAAATAATTAAATAGCAAGACAGTTTAGGTTCTGTAGCCTTGATTGATAACCAGTCGACCGCAGAAAAAATGGCAATCTAGTGCTTAGTGAGTCATGTATCGAAAGAGACATGATCGCATAAGAGTGCATCACGTACGGCAATTTACTGACTGATCTGGATAAAAGAATTGAATAGCAGGACCGTTTGGGTTTTGTAGCCTTGATTGATAATCAGTCTACCGCAGAAAGAAATGGCAACCTACTGCCTAGTCAGTCATGTACCAAAAGAGACATGATCGCCCAAGAATGCATCACGTATGTCAATTGACTGATCTGGAAAAAAGAATTGAATAGCAGGACAGTTTAGTTTATATAGCCTTAATTGGTAACCAGTCTACCGTAGGAAAAATGGCAACCTACTGCTTAGTCAGTCATGTATCGCAAGTGACATGATCACCCAAGAGTGCATCACGTATGGCAATTAACTGACTGATTTGGATAAAAGAATTGAATAGCAGGACAGTTTGGGTTTGTAGCCTTGATTGCTTACCAGTCTACTGCAGAAAGAAATGGCAACCTAATGCCTAGCCAGTTATTTGCCGAAAAAGACATAATCACCCAAACGTGTTTCCCGTATGACATTTAACCGACTGAGTAAATAATATTTTATATAGTTAATAATTTCGCGTGGGTTGGAGAAAACATGTATGTTTCTTATTAAATTCATCAATATTATCCGACTGACATCGAAATTGATTTCGTGATACGAATATTTAATGATGTTATTATTTTTTTTTTATTTGCTTGATTTTATTTCTATTTTCGATTCCAATAATACAATTAGGCAGATGGTAATTCTATTTTTGGCCACTTCTTCCAGACATTCGTGAAAATGATTTAACTTTGAGTACTGTAAACAAATTCACTTCTCCATTTAAAATTCGACTAATTTTTTTCTTGTTACTTTTTATAGAACTACTCAAATATATCTATTATTTATATTTAGCTAACTCTACACAGGTAGGCATGAGACAATTACAGTGTATCAAATCCACTACAATAGTCAGGTAAATGCCATATGTGATACACGCTTGGGCGATCATGTCTCTTTCGAGACATGACTGACTGGGCAGAAGATTATCCCGCAGTAGGTTGTCATTACTTTCTGCGGTAGACTAATTGTCAGCCAGGGCTATAGAATCCAATCTGTCTCGTTATTTAACCTATAACTAGAGGGAAAAGACGGATTAATACTTTTCCCAGGGGTATTTGTGCGTTGTGGTGCAGTAGATATCAGCACGGAACAAAAACTCAGAGAGCCGAGTTCGAATTCTAGTTGAATTCCTTGCATTCACTTACGCGTTGATAAGTTGGAACTTTTTTTCATTGCTAATTTATTCGTGAACATTTACTATTTATTATACTTTAAGGAACAGGGTAACTTATTGGTAATTTTTTCCATATTTTTTCCATCTAGTATTCTGGATGTGCGTTGTGGTACAGTGGATATCGGCCCGGAACGAGGAACCGGGGAGTCGAGTTCGAATTCCAGTTGAATCTATTGTATTTACTTACGCGCAAATACCCTTGGGAAAGGTATTAATCCGTCTATTCCTTCCAGTTATGGGTTAAATAACAGGACAGATTGGGTTCTATAGCCTTGGTCGGCAACCAGTCTACCACAGAAAGCAATGGCAAACTACTGCGGGATAATCTTCTGCCCAGTCAGTCATGTCTCTTTCGAGATATGATCGCCCAAGCGTGTATCACGTATGGCACTTACTGACTATATAAACTGCGATGAATGAGCTGTGACTTTTAATATTCAGTAGCGTATAGAGGGAAAAAGAGACAGGGGGAAAAAGCGGATAACGTATTTGAAGGACCTAATCAGGTGGATGAGGGAACGAGGGTTGCATGGTGTAACAGGAGAAGGCGTGCTACGAGCCACCAGGGATGGGGAGACGTGGAAAGCCATGATCACCTACGTCCTGAAGGGACAGGGCACATAGAAGAAGAGGTTCGGTGGAAAGTAGATTTAACATATGTCATTTATTTATTAATTCTTGTTAATATAAATATGTTAGCAACTTACCTTTTGTAGATTTAGAATTTCTTTCTTGTTTTGAACACTATATATATATATATATATAGTCATCCGCAGCCAGATCTGTTTCGCTGTATCTCATCAGCCGATTGATTTTTTACCCATGATTATTGCGGTTCACACTCACTCTAGATCCCAAGTGGAAGTCATATATACGATTTTGAGTTCTATGGCATTTACTTTTTTAAAAAAAGGTGCTCAATACAATAAATATTGTAGAGCATACTATAATTATATAAATTAGTTATACAATTAAAAATTAAAAATAGATTACCACACGGAAATTTCCATGTTTCGAGAATTCCAGCCGCACTCAAGACGCGAAATTGGTATCTATCAGTATCTATCTATCTATCTATCTATCTATCTATCTATATATATATATATATATATATATATATAAATATATATATATATTTAAGAGATAATAATTATACTCGTGTCGAAAAACCTTCCACGTGTCTACGAAGAAGGGAAAAATGGTTTAAAAAAGTGCATGAACATCAGTCAAAAGAGCTCAGACCGAGTCAGCACGAAGCCCAAAGAAAAAACACCGACACGAGTTATCAACTAACAAAAAAGCGCTCAATACTTAGGTCGAGCGGAATAAATAAAGGATGTCTAGAGAGCCAGACAACCTCCATGCTTCGCAGTAGCATTTCTCATTAGTGTGGCTAGACGTCCACTTGCTTCTGGCAGGGATCGAAACCTGACTGATGTGGTGTCAGTCGGAGTCGCTAATCCCTAAACCATAGGCGTATGGAATTAGGAAAGGGAAATTTTAGCGTGTTGTATATAAGCGGGGTATACGTACGCTAGTCATGGAAAGAACTCAATTCATTGCTGAAGAGTAATGCATAATTTGCGGAAGTGGTAACTATTTTTTTAAATTTTCCACTCTAGAGAGCTCAATCATAATGGGAGCATAATATATATATAAAAATAATACCTAGAGAGCCAGACAACCTACGTAGGTTTCACCTAAACGGATCGTCAGAAAAGCTCTCCCTGACGGTCCGTTTTGGTGAAACCTAGGTAGATTGTCTGGCTCTCTTGGCCACGTGTTAGTATTTGGACGATAGGCGGACCTCCAAAAGGTGGCTTCCTGCGCAGCATTTCTACAGATCTCCTTCAAAGGAAATGCATGACGCTATATGATTATAAAAATTATTTATCTATATATAAGTACAAAGTGTTTGTCTCTTTAACAGAGCAGATTCATACCGACTTCGAAGTTTTATGAGGACACCATTATGATGTGTTTACTCGTCATGGCTGTTTGACGTTAGATGTCGGTTTTTCTTATTTATATAAAATATGGTATGATTTTGTGGGAGTCGTCTTGTTTGTGATTGGTTAGTTATTCTTTTTCTTCCTGCTTATGATTGCTTGGTTTTCTTTTTTCGTTATTTTTCTTGTTTTATTGTTTAGTTGTTTGGTTGTTTTTATCATTACTGTGTGCGTGAATGAGTGTTTGTTTAATTAGTTAGGCTCTTTTGTAGTATTTACCTATTATTCATGCGTTTGACAGTTTTTTTTATTAATGTGATGTTATGTTTCGTTGCGTGACGTTTTTTTTCTGGGTCATGGTTAGGTGTTATTGTCTTTGTGTTTCTGAGTTTTACATGTGTTTTTTATTTTTATTTTTTATTTTTTATTTTATTTATTAATAAATTTATTTTTTCCATTAGTGGTTGTTGTATTATTTCTGTTTTTGTCCTGGCTGAGTGTTTGTATGTATTTTATTTTTCGTATTTATTTTATTTATATGGTTATCTAAATGTATATATATTTATGTATCTATAAAAATTTTTTTCATCGTTTCATCCAAAGCAAGGCAATAAGGCCACTGATGCGTAGGGGGCTACATAAGAGAAAAATATTAGATAGGAGGAGAGTAAAGAGAAAGACGAACCAGTCACAGGAGGTGTCTGAAAAAGGATCAAGAGGAGGGTGGGAATACAGGTGTGATGGCAGTTGCAAACGTAGAGAGAACGGAAGGGATATCCAAGGTGATGTAGAAATATATGTATATTTAATACATAACAGTTATTTCCAGCATAATCTCTTCTCTTGTCAATGCACTTAGTCAAGCACCTTTTTATCGATCACACAGCGATAACATTATACTGCGAATATTTCAATGGAGCAATTTGTATCACTGTAGCAGTTTAAAAACTTTTTGTTTTACCTGTTTTCGAAGTGAAATAACAGTGGGGTGATGAAAAGTTAATTGCGAGAAAACCTGAGATGTGAATTCATGTTGTAAAAGAGAGAGAGAGAGAGAGAGAGAGAGAGAGAGAGAGAGACAGAGAGAGAGAGAGAGAGAGAGAAATAAGAAAAGAGAAGGAAATATGAAGAAAAATAGACGGAGAAAAAGAAATATCAAGGGAAAAGGATTGACAGTAAAAACCATCGTGAGAGAGAGAGACAGAGAGAGAGAGAGGGAGGAAGAGAGAGGGAGTTTATGTGTGTGTGTGTGTGTGTTAGAAGAAAAAGAGAAATCAAGAATAGAGATGTTTCAGACTGACACATTGAAAGAGAGGGTCATCATTCAAGAAAGATGCGGTCAGACAGATTTGGATCAATAGAAAATCGATAGCTAAATTGAAAAACACGCGGATTTGTCTACTAATGAAACCGACCATTATTGGGGCTGTGTGCTGCAGATGCGTTCTGATAGAATAAAACAAACAAAAACAAACCGTATGCGTACTCATCCGCGTGACGATGACTTACCAAAATATCTTTCACTCTTTTGCTACATAAATATATCTACAGATTTTAATTACCAGCATTCAAGGTTCGAATGAGAGTCTTCCAGGCACACTTCTTGGTCCCACGTTCTTCACTAACATGAAGTGCAATGATTATATTGAAACAATCGCTAGGCCTGCTGTTTCAAATGCTATTTGACTGTTTTTTTTTTAATAGAATCCGTCTTGAAAATTTAGACATCATCCGTGCATTGAATATTGCTGCCATATCTGGTCTAATCTTCCTTCTATATATCTCAAGATTTCTGAGAAAATCCCAAGAAGGGTCTGTAATCGGTCCTGACATCTTAATTTCAGCCAATTTCCAACTGCCATAACATGAATTCACTCTGTGTTTTCTATAAATTTTTTCATGGCTGTTGTCCTAATGAACTTTCTTTTTCTGTATACCGACCGAAAGAATTTAAGTGTACTACTCGATTGGTGACTAGGTCTCACTGTTTTACAGTTAAAATAGCTAGATACAATAAGTTCAATGCTTATATTTTATTTGCCGCGCTAACTTGTAGAAATTTCTCTCGGCCTTTTCCTTTCTTGTCATCTAAGATCTTAAAAAAATTTAAGGCAAATTCGATCACACTCTATTGTCTTTTTGATTGCTGTTCTTTTATAGTCCTTTCTTTTCACTAATGTCTTCTCATTCTTTAGCCACTCTTTAACTTCTTGAGTCTAAGTGGCGTTATCGGCTTGCTTCGTGTCAAGTGATAAATAAACATAATTTGTTTTGGTTTACTCTGACAAATAAAGCATAATTTGTTGTTAACGGATTCTTCTTCGGCTTCCCCTATTCAGATATATTCTCTTTGCCATGGGGTGGTGGGGTCATCTAACTAGAAAATGACCAGGCGAAAAAGGCGAAAAAGGCGAAAAAGGAATTTAACAGAGGACTTTTTTTTTGAAAGAACAAAGCCGTCCTCTAGTCGAAGAAATTTCTTTGAAAAAAGACAGAACATTCGTTCAAGTAACCATGAAACTTTTTAAAATTAACCACAACAAAATAAAATCAAAGCAAAATCATAACTTACATTAAGAATATTTCAAAGCTGAACTCATCCCAAACGCGCGTGCATTAAAGCCAGTAGAGAAAAGAATTACTTTATGTCTTTGCCAAGGGGTCTATTGAACAGGTGTAGAGGCTCATCCCTTGTTCCCTGTTTAGGATGTGGTTTCCGGCTTTCTCTTTTCCAATCTTTTCACTTTTCTTTCTTTTTTTTTCTTATTTATTTATTTATTTATTTTTCTTTTCAATTGGAGTAGATAGACTAAACTGTCGCCCGGTTCACAAACCACCGTCGTCTATTGAACAGGTGTAGAGGCTCATCCCTTGTTCCCTGTTTAGGATGTGGTTTCCGGCTTTCTCTTTTTTAATCTTTTCACTTTTCTTTTTTTTTCTTTTTTTTCTTTTCAATTGGAGTAGATAGACTAAACTATCGCCCGGTTCACACTCCACCCTCGTCTATTGAACAGGTGTAGAGGCTCATCCCTTGTTCCCAGTTTAGGATGTGGTTTCCGGCCTTCTCTTTTCTAATCTTTTCACTCTTACGTAGCCCCCTGCACATCAGTGGCGTTACCGCCTTGCTCGGGGTGATATGATTAAAAAAAAGAAAAATATGCAGGGACAATATTCCATGTATTACACGATTTTTTTTTATAATCGTATTGCCCCAAGCAAGGCATTATACTACCACTGTTGTGCAGGGAGTTACATAACAGAAAAGTTATGAGAATGAGTGGCAGAATAAAGGGGGTGTTAGGAAGCGGGTAGGAGAGGGATGGGAATACTGCAGAAATGAAATGAGAGCATGAGAGAGAGGATGCAAGTTAGTGAGATAGGTTATGACTATCGACTTTACATTTAATTCTTGGAGATAGTAGCTGTCAGGGAAGCTAGTAAACGGAAGCGAATTCCACGGGCGGGAAGTGCGAGAAAAGAAGCTACTAGAGTAGAATTTGCAATTACATCTTATTGGTTTTACGTAAAAAAGGGTGGAACGTAGTTGCTGATCTTGTCGCTCGAGTAAATTCGTATATACTATATTCGTATAAACTGGATACATAGGTTCAAATGTGGACCGTTGATGATAACCTTAGCCCATGAGGAAAACCGATTTTGCAATACAACTATTTACAATTCAAGAAGAAAGAAAAGTTCCAGTTTTTGCCACAAGCTTCAATCTATTTTAACTTGAAATCCGACCAGATATGGCAGCCGTATTCAATTCACGGGCGGATGGTAACTTTGTATATGTGCAGGATTGATTCAACCAGGAAATCTTCCAGGCCCTGCACAGATAACCGATCCTGTACAGGTAAATGAAGCGAATTTAATTCGCCAGAGTTGATGCTTCACGTTTAAGTTTTATTTAATTTACAACATTAAACACCATAAGTCAGCTGTGGCAGAAATAGTTAAGCGACGGGAACAGTCAAGCATGTGTTGTTCTTCAATGGGCAGTGACTTTTCTGGACGTAGGTGATCATTTCTATGCTTGGCCGACTTAAGAGATTTTTGTTGCGCAGCAGATAAACTGATTCCTTAAATTTCATATCTCACTATTCCTTGTGGCTGTTAACACCATTTCGCTTGTTAACACTCCCAAACCCCACTCTGCCATCCACTTGCTTAAGACTATCAAGTATGTTGTTAATAGGTCAAATTATAGAAAATGCGGAATATTAGCTTTGCAAGCTTTTTTATTTTTTCCTGGATATGATGCTATTCCAGCTAAAGATGTTAAATAATTTTATTAAACATATATATATATAAACATAACATTTAAGAACAAATGTACATTATTTTCATTGCTCGGACTCTTCCCCTCATCTTTATTGCCATGTTTACGACGTTTCGGCCTTCTTCAGGTGCTTGGGATTTTGAACCGAACCCTTTATTGTGATCACTGGGGCATATTATTCTCATTATATATGTCATGCCACTTCTGGATGCCATGCAGGGTATTCAACTGGAATTCGAACTTGGCTCACCGATTTCTCTTTCCGAGCCGATATCCACTGCACCACAACACACATCCGTCACTAAACGCTTACAGCACCAGGTATTCTCAAGAGGTCACCCATCTAAGTACTGACCAGGCTC
Source organism: Ascarosepion bandense (assembly GCA_037127315.1). Classification (NCBI taxonomy): domain Eukaryota; kingdom Metazoa; phylum Mollusca; class Cephalopoda; order Sepiida; family Sepiidae; genus Ascarosepion; species Ascarosepion bandense. The sequence continues at coordinate 2,659,113 of JBBBDQ010001337.1, forward strand.
AACGATGCTTAACTTCGGTGATCGAGCGAGAACAGGTGTATTCAACGTGATATGGCCGTAAGCCCACAGGGACATGAAGATGCGACACTGAAAATATATCAGGGAAACAAAACACCTATTTATAGGTCAAATGATTGATTATTTTTATGGATTATTAACACTTTGTTGGTTTTTAAAGCCGAAATATATATTTGTATTGTAAGAAATTCCTTTTTTGTTTGCTGAGCGAATATTGTATTATCACTTTTGGGAGAATAACAACGAATTTTCTAGATGCAAGCTCTACAATTTAACCAAAAGTTGTGGCGATAAGATGGACTCATCCAGGTTCTCGAGCACATTTGTGCGTAAGAGAAAGTAACGAAACCGACAGACATTCGAACCGGCATTCCACTCCGAGTCGCAATTCATTGCACCACCAGGGCATTCCGCAACTACTTATAGACAAAACCAAATCATCACAAAACTCTTTGCTAATTGTTTTTGAAATCTAAAAACGCTAAAAAGACATTGGAAAATACATCTTCGAATTCTCCTTGGAAACCAGGAAAATAGCCTATTCGGCAGAAAGGTTAAATAAAAACTGTAGCTGAATCTGGATTATAAAAATAGTATTTAAAAAAATAGAACATACACCACACACATACACACACGCAGACACATACGCGCGCACACACACACACACACACACACAGAGACATATATATATATATATATATATATATATATATATATATATATATATATATATACTTGGGAGAAATCAGCGGCTCAAAGAGAGCCTACTAAGATCCCACAATGGGAAGAAAAATGTTCGATGCGTTGCAATGACGCAGAATATAATGCTTATACAATACACTGATTTCCGCTAGACTGTGACGACAGCTTCATGCACGCAATTCAATTCTCTGGAAATATATATATATATATATAATTCGAAAATTATGATCGAATAATCATTTCAGCGAACCGAATATTAACAGAATCTCTTTTGGGATTTAATCATCAAGCCGATTCCTTCTATATATATATATATATATATATATATATATATATTCCATCAAGCCGATTCCTTCTCTCTCTCTCTCTCTCGCTCTCTCTCTCTCTCTCTCTATATATATATATATATATATATACATACATATAATTATATATATATATATATATATGTGTGTGTGTGTGTGTGTGTGTGTGTATATATATATACTTGGGAGAAATCAGCGGCTCAAAGAGAGCCTACTAAGATCCCACAATGGGAAGAAAAATGTTCGATGCGTTGCAATGACGCAGAAAATAATGCTTATACAATACACTGATATATGTATATATATATGTATCTATATATGTTTGTATTTAGGCAACAAATTCTCTTTTAGGCAGGTCAGATTAAATAAATTAGAAACATTATGTCTTTATTTTTTAGTAAAATCCGTTTGTAGTTACGAATAATCTTTGTGTATTATAATTGAAAGATGTGAAAAAGGCACTGTAGCTTTTAAAGATGATTCTATTTCTTAATTCTCAAGTTCCCAAATATTTTCAATCCCGTTCCGATATCATCATCAGGGGTGCAAGTATTAGTAGCAAAAGTTAACAACAAAATTCTTTTGCTATGTTACGGTATGCTTTAGATAAAATGGATGGCAGTTAAACTTAGCGTTCATTAGAACGTGAAAATTATCCACTATAAAATTTTTGTGTTGTAATGTAATGGTGTTTAAGGGGTGTGAACATATTGGGCAGATATCGCTGGCTAGGCCATGTCCACCGTATGCCAGACTGTCGCATTCCTAAAGACCTCTTGTATGGAGAACTGGTCTCTGGAAAAAGATCCTCTAGGCAGCCGCAGCAGTGGTATCGTGACAATCTAAAACGCGATATGAAAGCTGTGGGCATCAACACGGAGTCATGGGGGATAGTAGCAGTCAACCGTTTCAAATGGCGAGGAACCCTGGCCCAACAACTCAAATCAACGAGCATCTGACACAAGTCACCATGGAGAGGCGGGTTCGCAGAAAGCAAAGTGACAGCTCCGACAGACCAGAAACAAAACATAAATGCAGCCTCTGCAACAAAGACTGTCACTTCTGCATCGGTTTCTACAGTCACAGACGCTGAACTACCCATAGTCAACCCTGATCGACGGAGGCCTACTACTAATGTAATGGTAATGCACGTATTAAAGCATGAAAAAAAAAACTGTTCTTATTATAAACATTTTAGAATATTACTACAGTATTAGTAGCTGATTCTATTAAGTGACGGATTAAATTATTAATGTATATTACTTCGGGGATCTGTACTTTGAATTTGTTTTCTTTGTGTAGTATAGTTGTGTTGTCGACTATTAATTGTTATATTATAAATGAAGACAGGAATGCTGTTGAAGATGTCTCGAAATAGAAGAATGGTAAGACAGGTGCAATGTTGTGGTTAGAATCCGTGAAAGATATTAGTACAAATGAGATTTTATGATTTTTTCACTCTGTTAGCAGTTATCATATATATATATATATATATATATATATATATATATATATATACCAGCAGTATATCCCGGCGTTGCTCGGGTGTAATGAAAGCTTTAAAACTAATCCATGGTTCTGGAGCACAGACTCTTTGGACGTTGGGATGAAATACTAAAAAGTAATAGTTGTTTTCAGTTAAGGCGAAACCGCCGACTGAAAGAAAAATGAATGGATATAAGTCAAATTCTGATTTCCTGGTGTCGATATCAAATAAGTTTTATCGTCGTAAACTGAATTTTGAAGGCTAAATAAGTCCTCTGAGTAAATGGTGTCATGGCTGAGATTAAGAACTACAATTATACTACTTAGAGCCAAACCCGAAGCAAAAACTAAAATAAAAGGGCGGAAAAAATACAGACATACAGGCAGATAAAGCGACACACACACAAACATCTTGCCTTATATATATATATATATATATATATATATAATCGATTTTCTGCACTATTGTAAGAACTGCATCCATGTAACTTCTGAATGTCGTTTCTTATGTCTTTATCTATGAGTGTATCAAATTTGATTAAAATCGGACCACTCCTTCTATAACCCGATATTTTCGATTATCGATTTTTGATATTTATCGGGCGTACGTCGTCACAAAACCTAGCTATGAACACTCGGAGACGCTTATCGTGTAACTGTGTGAATTTTCAAGAAAATCGGTTGAGCCGTTTCGGAGTCTATAGGTAACGGACACAGACACAGACAAAGTTCCATTTATAAATAAGTTTATATATGTGTGTGTGTGTGTGTGTGTACGCAAGTTTTGGTAAAAATGCCCGGTTCACACTCCACCCTCGTCTATTGAACAGGTGTAGAGGCTCATCCCTTGTTCCCTGTTTAGGATATGGTTTTCGGCCTTCTTTTCTAATCTTTTCACTCTTATGTAGCCCCCTGCACATCAGTGGCGTTACTGCTTTGCTCGGGGTGATATGATTAAAAAAAAATGACTAACGAGGTTTTGCGGTCAATTTTTTTTTATATCATTTTACGTGCGACTTTATAATTTCTTAAATTTCTGTACATATAAAATCGTCTGAATGTTTTATTTATTCAAGCGCATTCAGCTATATTTTTAACCATTAACAAGGATGAATATTATAGCATGATCCACAAATAAAAACAAGCTTAAAAATAATGTAAGCATTATAAGTAAAAAAAAGAAACACTAACACTCAGTCATATTAACTATGAACACGGCCACAATGCGTTGGGTGTGGAAAATAAATATTTCTATAACTAAATATATACATGAAACAAACTATTCACTTAAAAATATAACAAAGTAGAACAGGGATTTTTATTTGAAATACAAATACCCATTAAAAATAACGTTTAAACTAACATATATATATATATTAGTTTATATAGTTTTAAATATATATTTATATATATATATTCTAAACATATATTGTTAAATATAACAAACAATAAATGTCCATTATGTTTAATCATGAGCGGTTCTGAACGTCGTATTTTGGTTTTAATTTCAGGTAAAAATGATGACAAAAATTGACCCACATTTGGATAGTTTTTTATTATGCTGCTTCTAAGCTTTCGGCTAACATGAGCCATCTTCAGAGAGGTTACAGGAACGTTAACATAAAGACATCCACCATCAAATATGATATTACGTTGTGTTGACATAATATACGACGTATATTAAGGAGAGTTTGATATATAAAAAAAGCACACGCACATATGCACACACACACACGCGCGCGCACGCGCGCGCGCGTAGACAGAACCATAAGAATTTCAGGTTGACCGTTTATATGACGTCACCTTTAGGAAATTGAAATTTATCCTATCAAACGAGAAAACCTCGGAATTAAATAAAAACAAAGAACAACAAAAAATAAATAACTAAATCTATCTAAACTTATTTATAAATGGAACTTTGTCTGTGTATGTGGGTCTGTGTGTGTCCGTTACATATAGACTCTGAAACGGCTCGACCGATTTTCTTGAAAATTTACACAGTTGTACTATAAGCGTCTGCGAGTGTTCTTAGCTAGGTTTTGTGTCGAGGTACCCCCGATAAATATCGAAAATCGATAATCGAAAAGATCGTGTTATAGAAGGAGTGGTCCGATTTTAATCAAATTTGATACACTCATAGACAAAGACATAAGAAACGATATTCAGAAGTTTCAAGGTTTTCAGTTCTTACAAAAGTGCAGAAAATCGATAATATATATATAAATAAAAGGCAAGATGTTTGTGTGTGTGTCTGTTTATCTGCCTGTATGTTCTTTATACAATTTTTATCCGATTATCACCAAACTTCAAAATTTGACTCACATCTATTCATTTTTCTTTCAGTCTACGGTTTCGCTTTAACTGGAAACAACTATTGCTTTTTAATCTTTCGTGCTAACGTCCAAAGTGTCTGAGCTCCAGGACCATGGGTTAGTTTTAAAGGTTTCATTACACCCGAGCAACGCCGGGCTATACTGCTAATAATAAATAAAATCAGTTCCGCATCTGCTCACAGACCAATCCTTGGAAACAAATGAATGCAGTTACATTCTTAAGTACGCCGAGAAAGTAATATTAAATTAAGTTAATATGAATTTGCCGATAGCACAAAACAACTTATTCTGAAATTTGAAATATTTTATTTTAAACTTGATAGACAGAACTTATCTATATTCTTTAACAATATGTATTTGAGAAAATTCTTGCTACTGAAATAGACCTTATTTAAATTATACATACATACATAGGGTTGGTATGGATAAAATAAAATTCCGATATAAAAAAAAGAACACTATCCTTAAAAGAGTGCTCAATACAGAGTAGAGCAAATAATATTTATTCAAAATATAATACATAAATATCTTATAACGTTGCTACCAAATAGTTGTTTTGTTTCAACATTTCTTGTCAAGTTATAGTGCTGATTGCAAGATGAAGAGTTTTAAAAGGCTCAAAACTAACCAAACCCCATCAATAGGGGAGACATTGTTAAATAGTCTGTGATGATCAATTAAAATATGAGTAAATGCTAATTTTAAAAACATGACAAAATATCTTAAAAACAATTTATTGGTGTATTAATGTTAATGTTTGGTTAAAATAGAAATGAGTATTATTAATTGACTATTAATTTCACTTTAAAATAAAAAGTAAAAATTCATTTTAAAAAATTATTACGAATTAATGTTTGAAACTATGAAGTTCAAATTCTAAATTTAACTGAACATCATGTTTAAAGTATTATACAGTTATTCAAAGATGGAACGGACACAAATGTGTGTGTGTGTGTGTGTGTGTGTGTGTGTGTGTGTGTGTGCCTGTGTGTGTACATGCATGCACATACATATACATACACATATATGCATAACTTCACTACTCGATGAAATAATTATTGCAAAAAATAAAAAAGCACTGATAAAGAGCAAACACGGGGCAAGAGCTTTAATAACTGGTCGTAAAGTTTAATAACTTGTAGTAAAGAGGATGAACTGAGGCGACGCTGTCTAGCTATTGACTTTCTCTCTCTCTCTCTCTCTCTCTCTCTCTCTCTCTCTCTCTCTATATATATATATATATATATATATACTTAAAACATTTTGGATATTCTACAAATCCATGGGTAATAAATACTTCGCAGTTTGTATGATTTGGGTCTGAAGAATAGCAGCTTAGCTGCGAAGTATTTATTACCCATGGATTTGTAGAATATCCAAAATGTTTTAAAATTATATTACTTTGTTAAATTTAATAAAACATTTAACATTGAGTTCTAATTGAGTGTCCCTGTTGGAATTTACCTTATAGAAATACCAAATATTCTACTATATATATATATATATATATATATATATATGTGTGTGTGTGTGTGTGTGTGTGTGTGTGTGTGTGTGTGTGTGTGTGTGTGTGTGTGTGTGTATAACGGTTTTTATTATAATAGACAGGATAAATAAGGATTAATATATATATATATGGCTTTGTCAAGATAGAAGGGAAGGAGAATAATTATTAGTTTCATCAAGAAAGCATTCCAAAAAATGATTACTGATGTTTGGTCATTGGGACAATTTTTTATGAAATAGGATGTACCTAAAATATTTTTACCATTCTCTTGTATAGTATTGAATGAAGACAATATATGCATATAATCCGACCATTCACACACACACACACACACACACACACATATATATATATATATATTTATTATTATTATTATTATTATTATTATTATTATTATTATCATACATACATACATACATATATACATACATACATATGTGTGAGTTTGTGTTTGTGCATTTGCATACGCACTTCTACCCTTCCAATCCTTTCTGCTCTATCATTTTTTCCTCGCGAAATACATGCAATAATATTACCATTCGCCAGCAGGCTTTTAAAAGCAGCAAACATTTTATTATTATTTCGATGGAAGAATCCATATGAGCAGATCAAGTTAATGGGGCATTTTTCATTGTTGCCTTGACGACAATGATGGATGCCTACCTTCGGTATCAGCGCCGTAGCCAAGGCAATCAATACTTGCTGTTTTTCAGCGCGACTTCTCGCATAAAATACACGTTGCTTACAAAACGCGAATAATTGTAGGCAAAGCGAAAGGGACGGCGGAGTGAATAAAAATAACGAGAGAAATAAAATCAAGAATATCGTCATAAAAGCAAATGCAGAATTAAAAGTAAAAAAAAAATGATAGAGAGAAGGAAAGCGAGAGAAAAAATGTAAAGAGTTTGACGGGCCGTAAAAGGAGACGATTTGGGGAGAGAAAGAGCAAGGGACCGGGGATGTTGGAAAGATTGGTGTTGGCGGAAATTAACGATCGAAAAATTGAGAAATGAATGTCGTTATGAAGATGGGTGGGGTGAGGAGCAGAAAATTTGGAGAAACGAATATAAAGAAAGCAATACGAAAAACTTAGAGAAAGAAAAAAATCAAAAACATGAATTGTAAAAATCAATAATAATAATTGCTTATTTTCGTATATATCATTTCCTAACTTCATGGGCAACGATAATCCACTGGGAACAGTGCAAATGGTGAATATTTGGCCTCACAAGCTAAATATCATCTTTGAATCCTGTAATCATCAAGTCTGTTTTAGTTTCGCACTTTAGATTTTAGAAGATCGTGTTTTTAAGCGATAAATTCTTCATCACCCCCCCAATATCGAGCACTTTACAATAAAAAATAACTAGTTTACCAAAATATACACCCTCTTTCTAGCAAGATCAAACCAAAACATCCCGTTAAATCCAGCACCGATGAGTTCTACTCTAACAGCTTCGTTTCTCGCACTTATTGCCTGTGGAATTCCTTTCCATATACTTGCTTCCCCGACAGCTTCAATCTCCAGGAATTTAAATGTAATGTCAGTAGATACCTTTTATCACACTAACTCGCATCCATTCTCTCAAACACTCTTCCCATCTACTCAACCCTCATCCTCAGTATCCTCATCCGTCTATCACCCTCCTCCTGACATTTCCTATAACTAACCCCTCTTTCTCATCACTTTCCCCTATTTAACCCCCTGCGCAATAGTGGCAGTGGAATGCCTTGCTTGGGGTGAAGTGATAAAAAAAAAAGCATCAAAACGGTGTCCTCACAAAACTTCGAAGTCAGCATGAATCTGCTCAGTTAAAGTGACAAATTCCTTGCACTAAAACTAAAACTATATATATGAAGGAGATATATATATATATTTAAAGGAGATCCTCCTCCCCCTCTTCCTCATCATTCTCATTCTTCGATCAAACAACGGTTGACCGGAAATCCATCGACAATCCCATCCCACACAGTACAGTCAAACATTGGTGTACTCAGATTTCACTTATCCAACCCTGAGTCCGATAGCTTAATGGTTAAATCTCCGACTAATGACAAAATCGGTCGGGTTTCAATTCCGCCTGGAATCAATCTCGGATGTCTAACTGTACTGATGAGCTGTGATACAGCGAAATAGGACTGTCTGCGGATGACTATTTACGCTCTCGGAAAATGGTAAATTTTAAAAAACAGTAGCTACTGTCTACTATTTACGCATAGTTCTTCAGCAATTAATTAAACACTGCATTTTTTTTCTTTTTTGGCGTTTTTTTTATTGTGTATATCACATGCTAAAATCAGCCTTCCCCCGCCGTTCGCCGATAGCTAAGAGGTAGACTCTCTCGCTGATATCAAAATCGGTCGAGTTTTAATCCCGGCTTGAAGCAGTCGGATATCTAACCATACTGATGAGCTGTGATGCAATGAAAAAGGACTGTCTGCGGATGACTATATATATATATATATATATATATATACTATCGACCATAACTATTATGGCACCACAGTGTTTTAAAAGAAATGATGTATTTCATACTATTTTTAATATTTATTGCCAAGTGGATAATTCTAAATGAAAATAGAATTGTTCTTTTGTTATTATTACTTTGTAAAACTTCACAAAGCAAGAAAGCAAAGATGAACTCGTTCGAATCATCCTAAATTCTCTTCATTCTTTCACTGATGAAACTTCGATATCGGTAATTATTATATATTTATAAATTCGTTTGATGCACATGCTATGGTGCAGTATTTTTTTTTTTAATCATTTTTTTTTTAATCATTTCACCCCGAGCAAGGCAGAAACGCCACTGATGTGCAGGGGGTTACATAAATGTAGAAAGATTAATTAGAAAAGAGTGAGGAGTACAAGCTAGTTAGAAAGGAACAATAGAAAGCTGAGAAAGCAGGTGCAATGACAGATACATGGGCGGAGAGAAAGTGAAGATTATACAGGGGAGGGGAGAGAGCTAGAGTCCAGTGGTTAGTAGATGAGTATTAACTTTGCATTTAAATTTCTGGAGGTTGTAGCCGTCAGGAAAGCAAGAATACGGGAGTGAGTTCCACAGGCGGGAAGTGCGAGAGAGGAAGCTGCCGGAGTAGAATTGTCGTCTGCATTTGGCTAACCTGACTGTGAATGGGTGGGACCCAGTTGCCAGTCTGGTTGCACGGGTAAACACCTGTTGAGGAGGCATCAGTGACTTAAGCTCATCCGAGCAGAAGCCATGAAAGTATTTATAGAAGAGAAAGAGGGAGGCCACATTTCGACGATGGGAAAGTGGCTGCAGTCGAGTCGCCAGATCAGTACCTATCACATTACAGACTCTCCTTTGGAGCTTGTCAAGAACACTGAGGAGAACGGCAGGGGCACCTGACCATAAATGGCAGCAGTACTCCATGCACGGACGAAAGAACCATTCTATTTTCATTTACAATTATTCACTAGACAATAATTACCAAAAAAAATAGTAAGAATTGCATCATTTTCTTAAACACTGGGGTTGTCTAATAATTATGGCCTGTAGTATATATATATATAGAAAGAGAAAGAGAGAGAGAGAGAGAGAGAGAGAGAGAGATGTGTGTGTGTGTGTTTATGTGTGTGTACTTTGTGATTACTGGACCCAATATAAATTAACAGCTTAATGCTTGAATGAATATTATTGCATACAAACATTTCTTAATATTTATGTAAACTTTTTGTCACATGTTTTCGTAACAAGAACGTATGTATAATGTTTGTTCACGTCTGGCGTTTATCAAACATCGGAACTTTATCGTATGTGGTTCCTACATTGAACAAATCTTTCCCCGTCCCTATACTCTTCAGATTCTTATTATTGATTTATATATTGTTTGAATAACCGTGTTTTAGTTCAATTATATTCACACTGCTAAAATGATCGCATTAACTTGCTATTTACCGATATAACGGTATTGATGATTGGGGATGCATAAAAGATCAGACATTCATTGATCAAACAATTAGTATTCTTCTTTTTCTATGTGGTGCGTCCCTTCAGGACGTAAGCAATGTTGGCTCTTGACAACTACCAATCCCTTGTGGTTCCTAGCAGTTTTCCTCCGTTGCTAAATCTCGCACCTACCACCCCTGTATTCATTCAGACAAGCTCATCCTGTAGGTTGCTTGTTACCCTCGATCATATCTCCTGTTCTTTTCTGCAATAAGTATGTCTTCGAGTAGTGCTGAATACATATCTAAACTTATCCATAAATTGAACATTGTCTCTGCGTGTGTCTGTGTGTACGTTACCGATACACTCCGAAACGGCTGAATCGATTTTCTTGAAAATTTACACAGTTGTACTATAAGCGTCTGCGAATGTTCTCAGCTAGGTTTTGTGTCGAGGTATCCCCGAAAGCTATCGAAAATCGATAATCGAAAAAAATCGGGTTATAGAAGGATTGGTACGATTTTAATCAAATTTGATACACTCATAGACAAAGAGATAAGAAACGATATCGAGAAGTTTCAAGGTTGCAGTTCTTACAAAAGTGTAGAAAATCGATAATATATATATATATATATATATAAAAGGCAAGATGTTTGTGTGTGTCTCTGTTTATCTGCCTGTATGGCTATATTTTTTTAGCCCTTTTGTTATAGTTTTTGCTTCGGGTTTGGCTCTAAGTAGGTATAATTGTAGTTCATAGTCTCAGCCATGATACCATTTACTCAGAGAAGTTATTTAGCCTTCAGAATTCAGTTTACGACGGAAAAAACTTATTTGATATCGATACCAGGAAATCAAAATTTGACTTACATCTATTCATTTTTCTTTCAGTCTACGGTTTCGCTTTAACTGGAAACAACTATTGCTTTTCAGTCTTTCGTGCCAACGTCCAAAGAGTCTGATCTCCAGGACCATGGATTAGTTTTAAAGCTTTCATTACACCCGATCAACGCCGGGCAATACTGCTAGTATATATATATTTATATATATATATATATATATATAGAGAGAGAGAGAGAGAGAAAGGGAGAGAGAGAACCTATCTATAATAATAAAAACCGTTGTGCATTTATATATATATATATATATATATATATATATATATTTATTATAAATTATATTTTAGAACATGTACATAACTTCTCTATATATAATAGCTATGAAGGCGCGTCTGTTTCTGCATCGGAGTACCGATGCTTCGTCAGGCGATGTGGTACTGGGAATCCTTTTCATTTTTATTTATTTAGTTTTGTTAGGGGTATTGGCTGGGTGGGGTGGTTGATATTGTGATATTTCATTGACAGTTGAAATTTTTTGTGGAGAGTGTTAGTGTGTGTTGGTGGATGTTAGCAAGATAATGTAGTCAGTCTGTGACCGTTGGAATTTATTAGTTGGTGCGGATATTTTTTTTTGTTTATTTTTACTTTTGCAGAGTCTTTACAATCGGTGTAAGTTTGCATGTTTAATCTTAATATTGGGTTTAGGGAATGTGTTATTTGTCTTACATTTTTAATTTTTGATTTTTTATATCATTGTTTGGGAATCGCTTTCTCTATTCAATTTTGAATTTTGAATCTTCGATTTTTAATTAGATCATTTTTTGGAAATCATTTACACTATTAAATTTGTAAGTTTTAATTTTCTATTCTCATATAAATTTCTATTCTCATATCTAGTCTATATATGATTCGATTTATTATGGTTATGGTTATGATTATTAACCTTACTGTAATTATATTTATGGTTATAAATCTTGCTCTAATTATGGTTATGGTTATTAACCTTGCTTTAATTATGGTTATGGTTATTGGCCTTACTCTTCAAAGAACTAATTATAAAAAACTTAACTATGAAATAAATAAACTTCTAACAATATTGTTTCGTTTCTCAGCACTTTCGCCCGTGTTTCGATATTTTGTCCATTCTTTGTTTTGCATCGTCGAATGAAGAGATGCATAGTGAAATGTAGACGAACTACTTTATTACCAGAGCGGTACAGCCAAGAGGTATATAGAATATTTACAGTCTCTCGCATTAGTAGGTGTTACTTCACGAAATCCGTGATAATGACAAACACTTGTGCTAAACGCATATTGTCTTTTATACATCCGAAAGACCGGATGTCAGATGACCACGACGCAACGCTTTTTTAAAACATTTGCCAGATGTTTAAACTTCTGCACATGTCTGATGTTGATATCTCCTAATTTGCATCGCGAATCGTAGACATTTTCTCTTGACGGATTAATACCTTTCCCAGTGATATTTGTACGTAAGTGAATGCAAGGAATTCAACGAATTTGAACTAGATTTGTCGCTCCGAGTCGATATCCAGTGCACCACGACGCACATCCATTGGGCTTTGTATAATGTGAAAATTATTAAAGAAGCAAAAATGCTTTTGTTTAAGATAGTGTGAAAAATCAAAATCTTTATAATATTATCATGTTCCCTTCAAGTTACACAAGCTATCCATTCTTCTCCCTGCAATTTTACAACTTTTTATTTTAATTTTAAATTTTAAATTCAATTTTATTTAAATTTCGAAATTTTATCTACTTCTAGCCGTACAAGATTCAATTTTTTAATCTTGTTATTAAAAAAATCAGTAACTTAATTTTATAAGATTTAGATCTCGTGAACATCGAGTAAACTTAAATTCAAATCTATCAAACTGTCAGTTTGAAAAGATATTATCTTACGTATATGGCACGACATGCAGTTATACGTGTTATGCAATCATCAGGTGCATATTTCAAACTAACAGTTTAATAGATTAAGTTACTGATTTGTTTATTTACTTACTGGTTAACCCATTAGGACACATGCTGACAGAGAAAAGAGACGATTCAAACATGCCAGCATTGAACTCACATTATTCTGATTTATTTTATTTTTTTTATATATTTTATTGTTTTTTTAAAATATTTTTTACTGTTCTTATTTATTTATTTATTTTCACATACTTCCTATTAACTTTAAACAGAATGATCAGATATTCAGAGTTACCCAAACATAAAACCACGAATTTGTTCGCCTGAAGAGAGTCAATTTTAGACTCGAAACACGTGTAGCGCAAATCATGAACAATTAATACTTTATAACTTGTATAAATACCAAAACAATAAACATATATTTTAAAGAAATCGTTCACGGCTTCTCACACTTTTTATTTTATACTAATTACTCTCGTTGGAACAACCCTATTCCTTATTCTCTCTCTCTCTCTCTCTATATATATATATATATATATATATATATATTATAAACTTATTTATAAATGGAACTTTGTGTGTATGTATGTCTGTGTGTGTGTCTGTGTGTGTATCCGTTACCTATAGACTCCGAAACGGCTGAACCGATTCTCTTGAAAATTTACACAGTTGTACTATAAGTGTCTGTGAGTGTTCTTAGCTAGGTATTGTTTCGAGGTACCTCCGATAAATATCGAAAATCGATAAGCGAAAAAATCGGGTGATAGAAGGATTGGTCCGATTTTAATCAAATTTAATATACTCATAGACAAAGACATAAGAAACGATATTCAGAAGTTTCAAGGTTGCAGTTCTTACAATAGTGCAGAAAATTTGATATCAATACAAGGAAATCCATATATGACTTACATCAATTAATTTTTAATTCAGTCTACGGTTTCGCTTTAACTGGAAACAACTATTGCTTTTTAGTCTTTCGTGCCAACGCCCAAAGAGTCTGAGCTCCAGGACCATGGATTAGTTTTAAAGCTTTCATTACACCCGATCAACGCCGGACTATACTGCCAGTACACAACAATATATTAATAAGAAATATGATACATATATATAATAATATATAATAAGTAAAATAGTTGCTTGCCGGACCAGTAGACGGCGTATTAAAAAGTGCTCAATGCACAATCAAAACAAATTAAATGAGCACGCAGAGCTAATAATGTGTTGACGAACGGAACACACACACACACACACACACACACGCACACACACACATATATATATATATATATATATATATATATATATATCAAAGAACGGAATGCACATCACTTGCTCTCTCTCTCTCTATATATATATATATATATATATATATATATATATGTATGTATGTATGTATGTATAATGGTTTGTGCGGCAAACTTTCTTTCTAATATCTTTCATTAAATATGGCTGACATGGAAAATATATATACGACAAGCCGTAGTGTGAAACCGCGGTAGGTTTTGGCTAGCTTGAGATTCTTTGTATATATATATATATATATATATATATATATATATTTGGTGTAAAAATTCCAATGCATGAATATACTTGTTAGAAACAGAAACAGGATAAAAATTATAAATGAATTGCAGCGGAAATATTTTGCATTCCCTACTTTGACTTCGCATTTGAAATTAATCCATAATTGTACAACATTTTGATAAAAACATGGACGGATTCGCATGGATAAAAGAAAGAATAAGAAGATGCAGGTAAACTGTTAGATAAGACTGGAGGCTTTATAGAACTGATAATCTTTGGTGCATTTCTCTCGGTTTCAGCTCAAAATTATTGCTTCTTTCGCGTAAAGTGTTTTCTATTATTTATTTTATATTAATCGTTAAAATAGAATTGTTGAAGATTTGTTGCCAATGTTACTTTCTTTTTCCTTTTTTCTTTAAGCCCTTATCTTCATTCGCTTATTTATTCTCTTATACCAAACTTCGTCCTCTTTTTATTTTTCGTTATTTTTGTCTTCTTCCTCTTCTTATTCTTATTCTTCTTCGTTCTCTCTTTTTCAAACATCTAATTTTTCATGTCAGTCAGTTAAGTGCCATACGTGATACACGCTTGGGTGATCATGTCTCGAAAGAGACATGACTGACTGGGCAGAAGATTATCCCACAGTAGGTTGCCATTCCTTTCTGCGGTAGACTGGTTGCCGACCAAGGCTATAGAACCCAATCTGTCCTGCTATTTAACCCATAACTGGAAGGAAGTGACGGATTAATACCTTTCCCAAGGGTATTTGCACGTAAGTGAAAACAATGGATTCAACTGGAATTCAAACTCGGCTCCCTGGTTTCTCGTTCCGAGCCGTTATCCACTGTACCACAACGCACATTTTTCATGAACGTTTTCATTATTTAATCCAATTCAATAGCTTAATTGTAATTTCTTCCTCACCTTATTCAGTATAACCTTTCTCTTTTTACTTATTTCCTCATATTTATTCAGTCAGTTAAGTGCCATACGTGACACACGCTTTGGGCGATCATGTCTCGAAAGAGACATGACTGACTGCACAAAAGATTATCCCGCAGTACGTTACTATTGCTTCTGTGGTAGACTGGTTGCCAGCCAAGGTTATAGAACCCAATCTGTTCTGTTATTTGACTTATAGCTAGAGGGGGAAGAGATGTATTATATTATTAAGTATGAATTTGTGGGGGATCAGTTTATAACTTCATAACAATATGAAACCGATCCCCCATTTTACGCCCAGTAGAAGCCTTAGTCATGTTTTCAATTATTATATTCAGTCAGTCAGTTGAGTGCTATACGTGATACATGCTTTTGGGCGATCATGTCTCGAAAGAGATATGACTGACTGCACAAAAGATTATCCCACAGTACGTTGCCATTGCTTTCTGTGGTAGACTGGTTGCCAGCCAAGGTTATAGAACCCAATCTGTCCTGTTATTTGACTCATAGCTAGAGGGGAAAAAGATGTATAATATTATTAAGTAGCAATTAGTGGGGGATCAGTTAATTACTTCAGAACAATTTAAAACCGTTCCCAACTTTATGCCCAGTAAAAACCTTAAACTTAATTTCAACTATTATATTCAATCAGTCAGTTGAGTGTCATACGTGATACACGCTTTAAGCGATCATGTTTCGAGAGAAACATGACTGAATGGACAGAAGATTATCCCGCAGTAGGTTGCCGTTGCTTTCTGCAGTAGACTGGCTGCCAGCTAAGGCTATAGAACCCAATCTGTTCTATTATTTGACTCATAGCTAAAGGGGAAAGAGATGTATAATATT
Organism: Ascarosepion bandense; assembly: GCA_037127315.1. Taxonomy (NCBI): domain Eukaryota; kingdom Metazoa; phylum Mollusca; class Cephalopoda; order Sepiida; family Sepiidae; genus Ascarosepion; species Ascarosepion bandense. The sequence goes on from JBBBDQ010001337.1 coordinate 2,675,463, forward strand.
ATTAAGTACTAATGAGTGGGGGATCAGCTAATTACTTAATAACAATATAAAACCAATCCCCCACTTTCTGTCCAGTTGAAGCCATAATAATGTTTTCAACTATTATATTGTCAGTCACTTGAGTGCCATACGTGATACACGCTTTGGGCGATCATGTCTTTATATGTGTTTGTATGTGTCTGTGTGTGTGTGTGTGGGTCCGTTACCTATAGACTCCGAAACGGCTGAACCGATTTTCTTGAAAATTTACACAGTTGTACTATAAGCGGTTGCGAGTGTTCTTCGCTAGGTTTGTGTCGAGGTACCCCTCGATAAATATCGAAAATCGATAATCGAAAAAATCGGGTTATAGGAGTGATTCGATTTTAATCAAATTTGATACACTCATAGACAAAGACATAAGAAACAATATTCAGAAGTTTCAAGGGTGCAGTTTTTACAATAGTGCAGAAAATCGATTATATATATATATATATATATATATAAGGCAAGATGTTTGTGTGTATCTCTGTTTATCTGCCTGTATGTCTGTATTTTTTCAGCCCTTTTATTTTAGTTTTTGCTTCCGGTTTGGCTCTAAGTAGGTATAATTGTAGTTCTTAGTCTCTGCCATGATACCATTTACTCAGAGGACTTATTTAGCCTTCAAAATTCAGTTTACGACGGAAAAAACTTATTTGATATCGATACCAGGAAATCAAAATTTGACTTATATCAATTCATTTTTCTTTCAGTCTACGGTTTCGCTTTAATTGGAAACAACTATTGCTTTTTAGTCTTTCGTGGCAACGTCGAAAGAGTCTGAGCCCCAGGACCATGGATTAGTTTTTAAAGCTTTCATTACACCCGAGCAACGACGGGCTATACTGCTAGTTATCCAAAATGATATCAACTTTCTGCATGAAATTCTCTTTCTGCTTGTAAATATAAATGCCCTTTTCATTTGTGAATGAAATAGTTCTGTATTTCATGCTACTTTATAGTGTTCAAGCCCATTTTAAAGCCAGGATTTACACAGCAAGTTTTTACCATTAAACCCTTGTACAAATTTATTAAAACCACAGCTTTAGTTTAGTTTATTTCACCCTACAATCAGTCTTATACCCACTGGAGTGACAGGGTGTAATCGATTTGTCTTTTTTCCTCAGATTAAGTCATTTGCAATAATATTAATCTATTTTCGGGGTATATGATGAAAGATGTTTGGCCTTAAATATAATGCGTCATCCGTGATTGCATTAGATTTTTATCAGGCCCTAACACTATATTCTCTACTGTTGATATAGTTGTCTTATGACCATTGTCTACGATGGACGTTACTCCAAGGAAGCTTACGAATGTTCTAACGCTGCACAAACGCACTGGTAAGCCTTACAGAGAGATCGCGGATACTGTTGGTCTCAGCCTTTCAACTGTCAGTCGTGTTGTTATGTATTCTGGGGACCAATAGAATATAATTGAATTTAAAAACAATTTATTTCTTTCAAAACGAAAAAGAAAACACACGATGATTTCAATCGTAACTGGAAAGAAGAAAAATAAAAAAAATTGTATTGTGTCAAAAACGCCGGTTTTCAAGGTCACGAAATATAAAACAATGGAATGCGGTTTGTAACCCACAGAAAATAATTTAATTAAATCATTTGGTTAGAAGTGAAATTATGCTTTTAGGGCCAGAAATATAAACAGAAATATAAACAATGAGGAAAGGAAGAAATTATATTTAATAAGCCGAGAAAAATATGGTTTTTGGTGTCATAAACAATAACAAATAATCTGGCGTTGCATCAGCGTGTCAAAGTTGAAAAAAAAATGAACAATGAAATAAACAGAAATGTGATTAGGTCAAAATGCACCTCACCCAAGACAAGAATTGGTGACTATGCCCGCCTAGAAATTACGTAATTAGGTGTAGTGCGACAGGGCCTGGACATAAGACCGGATTTCCCCGGGTCAAGAAAAGAAAACGAGACCAGAGGACTCAAAGAGAACAAAAAGAAGCCAACTCCAGCCCGTCTCTTCCTTGTGTGTGCGCTTTACTTCTGCTATCTTCTACACGCCCGGTTCACACTCCACCCACGTCTATTGAACAGGTGAAGAGGCTCATCCCATGTTTCCTGTTTAGGATGCGTTTCCAGTTGTCACTTTTTCAATCTTCTCCCTTTTTCTCTCAATTGGAGTAGATAGACTAAACTATCGCCCGGTTCACACTCCACCCACATCTATTAAACAGGTGAAGAGGCTCATCCCATGTTTCCTGTTTAGAATGCGGTTTCTGGTTTTCTATTTTCAAATCTTCTCACTTTTTTTCTCAATTGGATTAGATAGACTAAACTATCGCCCGGTTGACACTCCACCCACGTCTATTGAACAAATGAAGAGGCTCATCCCTTCTTCCCTGTTTAGGATGCGGTTTCTGGTTTTCTCTTTTCCAATCTTCTCACTTTTTTTTCAATTGGAGTAGATAGAACTATCGATCGCCCGGTTTACACTCCACCCACGTCTATTGAACATGTTAACAGGCTTGTCCCTTGTTTCCTGTTTCGGATGTGGTTTCCGGCTTTCTCTTTTCCGATCTTTTCACTATTACGTAGCACCCTGCACATCAGTGGCATTACCACCTTGCTCGGGTGATACGATTAAAAAACAAAAACCACACAATCGTCACTTGAGAGAATAAACAGAATAAGTTAACATTTTTTATATAAACGTGTTCGTGTTGGTCATTGATGTCAAGAATATTGCAGCATTAGATATCAAACATGAGGGGTAGATAACAGTGCCATCAAGGCGAAGAAATTAACTGGATCCATCAATCCAAAACGTAAAGGAAAATGCGGTCGGAAAAGAAAAACAACGCCAAGAGACGACGTATACGTGATCAGGAAAAGTGTGAAAGATCATAGAATACATTGTTCGTTTTATTTCATTTAATTTGCATAAGGATCTATCTATCTATCTATCTATCTATCTATCTATCTATCTATCTATCTATCTATCTATCTATCTCAGTATAAAAGGTAAAGGAAAATGCGATCAGAAGAGAAAAACAACGCCAGGAGACGATATATACGTGATCAGGGAAAGTGTGAAAGATCATAGAATACATTATTCGTTTTATTTCATTTAATTTGCATAAGAATCTATCTATCTATCTATCTATTTTTTTTTTTTTTTATAAGCCTTTCACCCCGAGCAAGGTATGTCACTGCTACTACTGCGCAGAGGGCTACGTAGAGTGGAGAAAGGATGATTAAATATAGGAAATGTCAGAGGGTGGGTGATAGGCGGGTAGGGATACCGAGAATGAGGGTTGGGTAGATGAGAGTGTTCTGAGAATAGTTGGGAGTTAGTGTGATAGGAGGTGTCTATTGACCCTACATTTAAACACCTGGAGATTGTAACTGTCGGGAAAGCAGACTTGTGGAAGGGAGTTCCACAGGCGGGAAGCGCGAGAAAAGAATCTATTTATCTATCTATCTATCTATCTATCTATCTATCTCAGTATAAGACGTAAAGGAAAATGCGACCAGAAAAGAAAAACAACGCCAAGAGACGACGTATACTTGATCAGGGAAAGTGTGAAAAATTAAAGGAAGGCATTTTTCATTTTATTTCAACTAATTGACACAAGTGTTTCTGTCTCGCAAATTACTTGGTGAGTGAAGTGAATTGGACATGCATTCGGAGTTCTATTAGAATGATTTTGCATAAGAATTAATTTCAGTAAATAGACCATTTGGATTTACTGGTGTTGCAATGTCTTTCTTTTCTAGTCTCGTACATTTGTTGCCCATCTCTTGATATGACCAAGGTTAAAATCCGATGAAACGCAAGACACATTATACTAAATAATACATTGCGCGTGTGTTTTGGTGCGTGCAAAACAAAGATCAAGACCTGTGTATGTAAGTGAGTGCACGTGTGCGTGTGTCTGTGCGTCTGTGTGTCTTTGTGTCTTTAACCAAGAATTAGTAACATTTGTATGTGTTTGCGCCAAAGGAAAGTTCGATTCTATGTGTGTCTGTGCACAAAAGAAATATCAACGCTTGTGTAAGTATACGCGTCAAAGAAATATCAAAAGTCATGCAGGCGCACGTATGAATGTACGTGTGATTTTGTGTGTGTGTGTGTGTGTGTGTGTGTGTGTGTGTGTGTGTGAGTGTGTGTGTGTGTATACCTTATAAATATCAAGAATTGTGTAAGTTGCAAAGAAAAACCAACAATTGTGTCTGTCTCCATGTGTTTGTGTGTAGGAGCAACGAAGGAACGTTAAAAGCTATTTGTGTACCAAAGACACAATTTTGAGTGTTTTAGATTTAAAAAATGTCAAAAATAATATATATATATTGGGGGGGGGGGGGGTTACGTGTGTATATACGTGTGCGTGTGTGTACCTTTGTGTGAAAAACATATAAGTAATTCTCTGTTTGTACATAAAAGTATAAGGACAAGAACTATTCTATCTTTTATGAGGCATATTGACAGAAAATAAGCAATTTAATTAGAGTAATTTCATTTGATTTCATTTGATTTACTCAACAAATGCTAAGGTATTAGGACAAGAACTATTTTATCTTTTAAGAGGCATCAAAATAAAGTTTAAAATCACCCCTGTCCTAACACTTTTGCACACTACCGGTAGTGTGCAAAGGTATTAGGACAGGGGTGATTTTGCCACAAACTTCACTGAAATTCAAACACAGGATGAAAAGCCAAGTAAATTGCTAATAAATAATGATTATTTAAAACTAAGTGTATGTGGTTTCCGGCTTTCTCTTTTCCAATCTTTTACTCATTTCCATTCTTTTCCTCTTTTTTTTTTCCAATTGGAGTAGATAGACTAAACTATCGCCCGGTTCACACTCCACCCACGTATATTGAACGGGTGAAGAGGCTCATCCCTTGTTTCCTGTTTAGGATGTGGTTTCCGGCTTTCTCTTTTCCAATCTTTTACTCATTTCCATTCTTTTCCTCTTTTTTTTTTCCAATTGGAGTAGATAGACTAAACTATCGGCCGGTTCACACTCCACCCATATCTATTGAACAGGTGAAGAGGCTCATCCCTTGTTTCCTGTTTAGGATGTGGTTTCCGGCTTTCTTTTTTCCAATCTTTTACTCATTTCCATTCTTTTCCTCTTTTTTTTTTCCAATTGGAGTAGATAGACTAAACTATCGCCCGGTTCACACTCCACCCACGTCTATTGAACGGGTGAAGAGGCTCATCCCTTGTTTCCTGTTTAGGATGTGGTTTCCGGCTTTCTCTTTTCCAATCTTTTACTCATTTCCATTCTTTTCCTCTGTTTTTTTTCCAATTGGAGTAGATAGACTAAACTATCGCCCGGTTCACACTCCACCCATATCTATTGAACAGGTGAAGAGGCTCATCCCTTGTTTCCTGTTTAGGATGTGGTTTCCGGCTTTCTTTTTTCCAATCTTTTACTCATTTCCATTCTTTTCCTCTTTTTTTTTTCCAATTGGAGTAGATAGACTAAACTATCGCCCGGTTCACACTCCACCCACGTCTATTGAACGGGTGAAGAGGCTCATCCCTTGTTTCCTGTTTAGGATGTGGTTTCCGGCTTTCTCTTTTCCAATCTTTTCACACATACGTAACCCCCTGCCCATCAGTGGCGTTTTCGCCTTGCTTGGGGTGATATGATTAAAAAAACAAAAAACAAAAAAAAACATTTGTTTGCGTTTGTCTGATTAATTGATATGTTTTTTTTTACGGTTTCGCGAGTTATTTATACTTTTTGATTTTAAGAAGCTTTATAGAGATGCTTTATTGATACATGTCTCACTTATAATAATTAAGTCATATCTTGGAGGGAGAAGAGTATTTGCGCGTAAGAGAATATAACGCAGCCAACTGGAATTGAAACTTCACTCACATTCCAGCTTACTGCATCTGGTACACCCTCGCAGTCACCCATCCAGGTACCGACGTTGCTTACCTTTTAGGATCGTACATAAAACAGTGTTTCAATTTTCAACGTGATATTACCGTAAGATTGTGCTTCAAAAGTGTGTGTGTATGTGTGTGTGTATGTGTGTGTGATTGCGTGTGTGTGTATGTGTGTGTGATTGCGTGTGTGTGTATGTGTGTGTGATTGCGTGAAAGTAGTAAAGGTCACAAAGAGCGCACAATTTTATACGAATTTACATATTAACGTCTTTCTCGAATTATTCCTGCTCCAATCTGCACCTGCAAAAGAAAGACACACACACACACACACACACACACACACACACACACACACACACAGGTCGGTGACACTTTTTTTTTCATTCTATAACTCATTTCCATTTTGGTTATAGGTAGATATTATCGTGCCTTCCTACGATGAATGGACTCTTCCTCTTGATATATAATTACCTACATGACTTCCGAAGGAGACAGTAAAAGACGGCAGTTTGTGTTCTGCCTTGCGCATTATCGAACTCTCTGCCTTCGGGGGGAGAGTAATAACCCAGTCGAGACTTCGCCGAAGGGTAGAGTCTCGTCTGAGGAAAATTAGATAATAAATTTTGCCCGGCCTATATGGCCCGGATTACCCACATTAAAAATCTCTTGTGCCACATTTTGTCTTAAGTGGGGAGACAAATATATGCTGTTAAATATGGCAGCTGACGACAGCTAGTACACAGTTAAAGCTAACTACGATTGAGACAATACGCAGCGTAACTGTACCGTTTGGATTTATTTATTTCTAGTTACTTATTACTAATACTTATTTTGTATATATTGTTCTTGTTATACTATTACACTGTTTTGGACCTACCTCATGTCTTCCCTGTTTTACTTCTTACCAAACCACAACAAATTGGCGACGAAGATCCATTACAGTATATGCAAACTTCGCTTTACTTCCAAGACATTTTTTTCACAAGGTCGATTTATTAGCTGACGACTGAGAACGTTACAGAATTTGCTTTCCAGACATCACCTGCATGACTTTTAGTATCTTAATGAGAACATATATTTTTTTGTGTTGAAACCAAGTTAACTCTAATGGACTACTTTTTAGAAAGTGCGACACGCCATGTAATTATAAATGCCAACTGTCTCAATTCCATTACCCAGCAGGAGAACAGTAACACACCTTTGTACCTTCTCGACTACATCCATTTCCCCACCGACAAAATGTGACCTCCCTTTGTCTGTTCTATAAATACTTTCATGGCTTCTGCTCAGACGAACTCAAGTCACTGGTGCCTCCTCAACAGGTGTTTACTCGTGCAACCAGATTGGCAACTGGGTCCCACCCATTCACAGTTAGAATAACCAAATGCAGACGACAATTCTACTACTTCAGCTTCTTCTCTCGCACCTTCCGCCTGTGGAACTCGCTCCCATATTCTTGCTTTCCTGACGGCTACAACCTCCAGAAATTTAAATGCAAAGTCAATACTCATCTATTAACCAATTGGCGCTAGTTCTTTCACCACCCCGTATATCCTTCCCTTTCCGTCCACCGTTGGAACTGTCATCACACCTGCATTCTCATCTTGCTATTGCTCCTATCTAATTGGTTTGTACTCCTCTTCTCTCTCTTCTAATTAATCTTCTTTGAGTTAAGTAGCCACCCGTACATCAGTGGCATTTCCGCCTTGCTCGGGGTGAAATGATTAAAAAAAAATTTGCTAATTGAAACACGTTTTTAATCCTAAGGGGTCTTCCAAACATTAATAATATATATATATATATATATATATATATATATATATATATATATAGTCATCCGCAGACAGATCTGTTTCGCCGTATTACAGATCATCAGTACGGTTAGACTCCGATTGCTTTTTTACCCAGGATTGAAACCCGACCGAAATGGCGTCAGTCGGCGACTCTACCCCTGGGCTATGAGCGTTCGGTGGAAATAGTCAGACTTTTTGGCACATATCATTATACGCGCCTAATAGTTAGAGTGCTCTAATTCATTTCACTGAATGAGCGATGCGTACAAGCCAGAGTAGCTACTGTTTATCAAAATCTACTATTTTTCCAGAGTGCTCAATCGGGGTGTGAGAGCGTAAATATTGTCATCCACAGACAGATCTGTTTCGCCGTATCACAGCTCATCAGTACGGTTAGACTCCGATTGCTTTTTTTACCCAGGATTGAAACCCGACCGAAATGGCGTCAGTCAGCGACTCTACCCCTGGGCTATGGATTGTTAAATAAAGCAGATAATGAATGTCTATTATATGTCGGCATTAAATTTTTGGTAGAAATGAAGACAAAAATTGTTTAACATTTGTGTTTACTTCCACCAGAAACTAAAGCCAAAATACGCTGTTTAAAACATAACAAACATTCATTGTCTATTATATTTAACAATATGTGTTTAGATAATTTACATAATTATCTGCTGCCTCTCAATACACTATAAATATATACAGCATTTATTCGTTTGAATTTTATTTTAAATTGATATTCATATTTGAATAAATATTGTGTTTTTAATTACGCAGTATATATATATATATATATATATATATATATATATATATATATATATATATATATATATATCTCACTAATTCAGTAATGGATTAGAACACTCTGGCTACTGGGCGGGTATAATGACAATATACACTAAAAAGTCTGCCTTATTCTACCGGACACTCATAGCCCAGAGGTAGAATCGCCGACTGACGCTAATTCGGTCGGGTTTCAATCCTGGGTTAAAGGGCAATCGGAGTCTAACCCTACTGCTGAGCTGCGAAACAGATCTGTCTGCGGATGACTATATATATATATATATATATAACTCTCCCGGCCTCTCTATTTATGAAACATTTTGTTTGGAAAATGTGTCTCATTTGGCACGATTCGAAACTGCGATCCCTAACAAGATAGGGGAAGCCATCAACTGATCTAATACGTCTTAGACCACATAACCACGAATGGTTTCATAGTCTAAACTAAGCCAAATCAAGTCTTATAAACTTACAATTTTTCGATTTCTCGTAAATAATAATCACTTCTCTGAAATGTGTCGTGATGTAAACAAATATAAACAGAAATTTTTACCGAAACGAAGCCAAATCAAGCCTTATATATATTATTATAGTTTCGAATTTTATCTATAAGCAAAAAATATTAGAAATAACTAGAAAAAACGCTCATGAATTATTCCTAAATTTAACAGAAATTTTTAAACATTTAAAAAAGTCATTGTTCATATTTGAAGAGAATATTTTCAGGTGCAGAATAATGTTATGCTATGAGATGTTAAAATGATGGAAATTAACCGTTTTCTTTAGATTTTTTTCAAGTTTTTCTTGTGTATGTTAAGCTGGGAAATATTTTTTCACATAAGGAAAGGTGAGATTGGGAAAAACAGGCGTGCCGATTAATATTTTGGTAATATTTGCTTCCATGTTTTTATAATACGTTATTTCAAATAAAATTCATCTCATCTCTTTGCCTTGATAATGTCCATCAAAGGTCCAAATGCGTAAGTTATGCTAGATATTTTAAGTTATGCTATATTTATAAATTAAGGTGATGAATATTAGGAATAGAGCGTATGTAAATATGTAAGTAGACACTAAAGTTAACATGTCTGACGATTTAGCATAGGCATGAAACAGATTGTTGCTGCTAGGGGTTGACGAGTTGTTCTTCTCTTAGTCTGGTTGCCAGCTATGGCTACAGATTACATACTTTCATGTTATTTACACATAGTTGGAGGTTTTAAATGCAATATTTTTTCCTTCTTCTAAATCTGTTTACACCCAAGGTTTTTCCTGCTATTTATCCGTAACTAGAAGGAAACGAGTTGAATTCATACATTCCCAAAATAAGTAAATGTAATGCTTCCATAAGATTGTATTTTTGCAATTATATATATATATATATATATGTAAATAACTAACCTAGAGAGCCAACTAACTACCAAGGTTTCACCAAATTGGATATTCAGGGAAAGTGGGCTCCAACTTTCCCTGATGATCCAATTTGGTGAAACCTTGGTCGGTTCGTTGGCTCTCGAGGTTAGTTATTTACTTAGTTTGCTCTACTTGCGTATTGAGCGCTTTTTGTTTTAGGTTACTCGTCTCAGTTTTTTTTTTTGGGGGGGGGCGTACTTTGACTGATGTTCGGGTGATTAGCTCGTTCTATTTTTATTACCATTTTTTCCTTCCGCGTAAGAACTCGGAGGGTTTTTCGAAACGAGTATAACGACAAGTTTACATTTATATATATATATATATATATATATATATATATATATGAAAAGAGAATTGTACCCACAGAAATAACTAATAGCTCTAAAGTGTGTGGACGTCATTTTAATTTAACCCGAGGAACCTTTCGGCCAACACTTGTCAAGGGTTACGTTGGCAAAATTTCATAAATAGGTAAGGAAGAGGACATAACAAAATGGAATATTTGCAATACTGGGAGATGATGGAATTCGCTTAAAAATAAATTTATTAAGAAATATTAAAAAGTGAGGGGGGTGTAAACATATAAATCCCACAAGAGTGAAATAAAAAAGAAAAAAGGTTACACTCACAGACTCGCCAGTAATTGCAAAGAGCGTAAGAACTGCTCTTTCTGCCTGCACAGGCTCGGCTGTTGGATTTTTAGGCAAATGGCCTCCAAAACACGTAAATGATATGCCGAACGAGATATCTTCGTGGGATATTACGAACGTGTGCTATTTGAGAAGGTCAATGAACCTTTAGTTTATCGACGTTATGTTGATGACACCTTCTCAATATTTAACAGCACAACTGAAGCTGAACAGTTTTTAGTTCAGCTAAATTCCCTACATCCTTCTCTTCAGTTCACTATGGAGATGGAGAATGACGGAGGTCTTCCATTTTTAGATGTCTTTGTTCAGCGTAGGGATGAGGTTTTCGTAACATCTGTGTTTCGTAAACCGACCTTTACAGGTCTATATACGAATTGGAACTCTTTCGTCCCTAAGTCCCGTAAAATTGGCCTAATAGAAACTTTGGTTCACCGTGCACTGAATATTTGTTCTCCTGAATGCTTGGCCAGCGAATTAACACGCCTGCATGATATTTTTGAAGGGAACGGGTACCCTATTAATTTTGTGAGACGGGTTATTGCCCGTAAAATTAAACGGTTTAAAGAACCAAAAGTTGAAGGGCTAAGTCGCTGTCCTTTGTATCTCAAATTACCTTGGCTTGGTAGACAATGTCTTGCTGTTACTGATAAAGTTTCGGCTATTATTTCGTCGGGTTATTTTTCAGTAAAATTGCGCGTTGTTTATAAAACAAGGCCTGTGTTTCCATCTTTTGTTAAGGATCGGTTGTCCTATTTTCGTAAAAATTCTGTTGTGTATCAATTTAAATGCTGTTGCGATGCAGCATACATAGGACGAACCAATCTGAGATTGGAGACACGGGTTGCGCAGCATGTCCCCGCGAATTTACGTTTGGGCAATTCCAATAGCAATATAAGAACGACTCAGGCCGTGCTTGATTCAGCTTGTGCCTCCTCTTATGAGGACAGTTGGTTTTCTGTCTTGCACAGTGCTCGTTCGGCATATCATTTACGTGTTTTGGAGGCCATTTGCCTAAAAATCCAACAGCCGAGCCTGTGCAGGCAGAAAGAGCAGTTCTTACGCTCTTTGCAATTACTGGCGAGTCTGTGAGTGTAACCTTTTTTCTTTTTTATTTCACTCTTGTGGGATTTATATGTTTACACCCCCCTCACTTTTTAATATTTCTTAATAAATTTATTTTTAAGCGAATTCCATCATCTCCCAGTATTGCAAATATTCCATTTTGTTGTGTCCTCTTCCTTACCTATTTATGAAATTTTGCCAACGTAACCCTTGACAAGTGTTGGCCGAAAGGTTCCTCGGGTTAAATTAAAATGACGTCCACACTCTTTAGATATATATATATATATATATATATATATATATATATGTGTGTGTGTGTGTGTGTGTGTGTGTGCACTACAGTTCAAAAGCTTGAAACCATTCCTAATTAATTTTGCAACAAATCGCAAAAAATTGTACTGCAGTAATCAAGGTTAAAGAAGGATATTTTGACGCGAGTAAAATTTAGTCATAATTTCTTTTTCTCATCCTAAAATTTCTAACAGCAAATAAGATCTCACTTTTTTTTAACGAGGTAAAATAATTTTCTTTTATATAAATACAAAACAAATACTTTTGAATCAAACTAAAAAATGTTACAGGGCTTCCCTCAAATCTTTGATCTGTACTTGCTTTTTCTACTTGCTTCACGGTCGAAACCCAGGTTGCGAGGTTGGTTGGCATTTTAGTATATATATATATATAAATTCAAAATTGACTTCAAATTTATTAGAGCAATTCTTTGATTAGTTCATTTTCTTCCTTTTGGCTTATCAGTCTGTAATTTGAAAGGATTATCGACATTGCATACGGGCCATTTGCTGTTCGACAACTCCCTTTTTTAAGGTTTGTTTTATTTTATTTTATGACTTATGAATGCTTTTTGGGTCATTTAAAACACAAACTTAATTTGGGCTGTAGGAGATCGCCTACAGTACCCTGTTTTTCCAGGCGGTCCCTCATCTAAGTACTGACCGTAATCGATACTACTTAACTTTCAATTGTAAAAGCAGAATAACATGTATCATATTTTTATTACTTTAAAGCTCCCCAAAAAAAGTTCAATTTCGACTTCAAATCAATTCATAAATCGTCTTGTTTTTGTTACCTCCTAATTAATCTGGTTCCTTTTAAAAATTACACACTCACAACAGGGTGTCGTTTTATAAAAAAACTGCTTATCATTTGACATAAATAACGGATTATCTCTAAATAAGATGACAGAATCTACCGGATGAATATCAATGAGAGTTTCGATGTTTCAACTAAAATGACAGTGACATGTCGAAAAGAATAACTGATTGCTTGTTGAAATTGATAATAATGCCATAAATAGTACAGTGAGATAAAAGATATATGGGTTAGGAGTAAGTTAAAAGTCGTTTAACAGGTGAATAGATGTTCACCAAGCCGTAATAACGAAAGCGTTTTGTTGGAGTTCTGGAAGAGGAATTTCGTGACAGTCAAATTTTAATTTTCACATTGAAGATTTAAGTTATCTTGCTGTTCGGCTCACTAACATGACGAAGAGCCACTCGAGTTAGTTGGCTACTGTTATGGGGAAACACACCTATTCCTCAGATAATGGACTCTCCCTCCTATATTGATAAGAGTTAACAGGAAGTTCTTTAGAAGTTTATAGGTGTTCTTTAGACTTCTATTTAAGTTCAGTAGAACTAATAGGCAATTGATATTAGTCGGTAGTTAGCCGAATACTAAGGAGTCAGCTGTCAGTGGAAGATTACCAAGTTCCTAATATTTTGGGTACGTTAAGTTGATTAGCAACCGACGTAGCACGATTAGTGCGAAAACTACTCAACAACAGTTTACAAAGATATGTGGGATAGGTTCATTCTACACATGAACAGATTAAGATTACAGTGGTCGGGAAAGCACCCTTTTGGGAGACGGTTACACATAGTAGCATTTCTTGGGAGTTGCTGTTCGAGTGGAATATGAAGAGATTGAGGGGACTTCTCTAAAAATGTTCATGGCATAGTGGGTCTGAGTTGTAAACGTGAATGGATGTTCACCAAGCCGTAAGAACGAAAAGATGAATGGATGTTCACGAAGCCGTAAGAACGAAAGCGTTTTGCTGGAGTTCTGGAAGAGGAATTTCGTAACAGTCAAACTCTAATTTTCACATTGAAGATTTAAGTTATCTTGCTGTTCGACTCACTAACAAGACGAAGAGCCACTCGAGTTAGTTGGCTACTGTTATGGGGAAACACACCTATTCCTCAGATAATGAACGCAACGGTGGAACGCAAGAATGTCGTGATATGGCATATATGTAATCTGATACAAGGATAGAGAATCGGGATGCTCAAATTTACTCCATAAACAAACTGGTCCGAGAAATATACTTTCTCAATACTGCCCTATTGTTAAAAGCACATTATTTTTATTTCTTTCTTTATCTATCTATCTATCTATCTATCTATCTATCTATCTATCTATCTATCTATCTATCTATCTATTTCAGTCTGCTCATATCTATCTATCTATCTAAATGCATACACATATATGTAATACTGTTTATCTATCTATCTATCTATCTATCTATCTAAATGCGTTCACAAATATGTAATTCTGTTTATCTATCTATCTATCTATCTATCTATCTATCTATCTATCTAAATCTACATATATGTAAATACTGTACTTTATCTATCTATCTATCTATCTATCTATCTATCTATCTATCTATCTATCTATCTATCTAAATACGTTCACATATATGTAATTCTATCTATCTAACTATCTATCTATCTATCTATCTATCTATCTAAATGCGTACACATATATGTAATACTGTTTATCTATCTATCTATCTATCTATCTATCTATCTATCTAAATACGTTCACTATATATCTATCTATCTATCTATCTATCTATCTATCTATCTATCTATCTATCTATTCTAAATCGTACACATATATGTAATACTGTTTATCTATCTATCTATCTATCTATCTAAATACGTTCACATATATGTAATTCTATCTATCTATCTATCTATCTATCTATCTATCTATCTAAATGCGTTCACAAATATGTAATTCTGTTTATCTATCTATCTATCTATCTATCTATCTATCTATCTATCTCGCAAACTCTGTGTTTGGGTTAAGGATTAAATTTCACTAAATAAATTATCTAATGCTTACATGAAAAGACAGGCTTCTATTATACGTCCTGCATAAGTCATCACGTGACCAAACGACTTGTCTATTTCCGATCCAGACATTCTTGTGTTGTCAAGCGGTCGAGAATCTATACTTTTTCACTTTGCGCTGTCGGGCGTTACGCGAACATTATAATGACCGCTTGCTCGTCGTTTGCCAATTGAAGACTCAAACCACTTGCCGATTCATGATGGCAGGACGGCCTAATAAACATGTTAATAGCAAAAACAAAATAAATAAATCAATAGGTTTTAATCTCGATCTCGATCGTCTGCTATGATTTTCATTCTTATATCTAATATTTTCTCTCCATATTACAGCATGAAGAATTCAAAGGACATCAAAAACATTTTCGTCTGTCTCAAGGCAAAATATTCTTATTGCTACTTTCATGTAACTGAGAATTTATTAGTGTTTTGGACCAGAATAAGTCCGGAAGAAAACACAACTTGGGTATTTGTGAAACAATTTATTTACGAAAATCAAGTAAAAGTATTACACATCAGACTGACTGCCAAGTGGAGATCCACTCAAAGTCTTCGTCAATCGCCGATCGTCGAACGTCGATCGTGAATCATCCCAGTTGAGACAGTCTTCAGATATTTATAGTCATGAGAGGAGTTTATTATGATACAACGGGTAGGTCTCATAACAATTAGTAAAATGTGGCCTCCCTTTGTCTCTTCTACAAATACTTTCATGGCTTCTGCTCGGATGAGCTTAAGTCACTGATGCCTCCTCAACAGGTGTTTACTCGTGCAACCAGACTGGCAACTGGGTCCCACCCATTCACAGTCAGGTTAGCCAAATGCAGACGACAATTCTACTCCTGCAGCTTCCTCTCTCGCACTTCCCGCCTGTGGAACTCACTCCCGTATTCTTGCTTTCCTGACGGCTACAACATCCAGAAATTTAAATGCAAAGTCAATACTCATCTACTAACCACTGGCCTCTAGCTCTCTCCCCTCCCCTGTATAACCTTCCCTTTCTCCACCTATGTATCTGTCATCGCACCTGCTTTCTCAGATTTCTATTGTTCCTTTCTAACTAGTTTGTACTCCTCACTCTTTTCTAATTAATCTTGTTACATTTATGTAACCCCCTGCACATCAGTGGCGTTTCCGCCTTGCTCGGGGTGAAATGATTAAAAAAATTAAAAATTAAAAAAAATAAATAAATATTCATATACGGTTTTAACGGCAGAAATAATTCAGAAGAATGCTGAGAATACCATGGAAAGAGTATGCAACTAATGAGGAAGTTTTAAGAAAAATGGACAGAAAAATGCTTATACTGAGATCGAAGAGATAGTTGAAAGTTCTAGAACATGTAATGGGAAAACAAGGCTTCGCGAATTTAAAAGAATCTCAGAGAGAAACAATGACTGACGTACCTAAGAAACTTCGCAGAACAGGGTTTGGGTTTACATTACTTACATTATTCGTACTATTATCCTTATCTCTGTTGCCATTTGTACGACGTTGTATGCTCCGGCCTTCTTCAGGTGATAGGAATTTCGAACCTAACCATTTATTACAATCACTGGGGTATATCATTTTCATTCCTTGCATAATAGTAATGCCACGATTGGAAGTCATGAGTTATCATGAACTCTAACTCTACAAGTTACTTGTTCACCACTGCTGTAGCCTGGTATTGAACGCACAACTCTTTGGGTCAAGTCACAGGTAACCAAAGTCCATATTCACTGGACCATGTATCCTTAAGAACAAGAACAACTGAAATTTTTGGGATTTATAAACCTAATGTCCAGTAAAGGGTTCGGTTCGAAGTTCCTAACACCTGAAGAAGGCCGGAGCGTACAACGGCCGAAACGTCGTACAAACAGCAACAAAGATGGAGTCAATAGTCCGAATAATGTAAATACTACCTCATCTCAGAAATATAGACAAAGGGTTTGAGTTTATGTTACTGCATATCAACCTTAATGGGATATTTAATACCTACAAGATTTTTAGGATGGGTTCGTATGAATAGAATATGTATTCTTTCTAAGAAATCAGTTCGTAGATCAAGTTTTGGTTTTATTTTGTTCTACGGCATATCAATGGATTATTTAATGCCGACAAGATTTTTTAAAATAGATTAAGAGGTAGTTTCACGCTCCTCAACCCCCACCCCCCAATCAGAGGCCTGGCTGCCGGATGTAATTTATTTCCACACCCAGAACAGCAGAGTTTGGTACGAAAGAAGAAAAGCCCTAAGTTGAAGCTACAATGGATAGGAAGTTGTGGCAAGGCACGAACGTTGAGGCCCTAAAGGGAGAGGGTTTATCGAAAAATGTTGCATTATTTCTCGGTCATGGTTACTCATATCTTTCCTCAATTTACGATGTATACTTATATTAAAAACTAGCCTGGAAGACGAATCCTGTTGTTATAGTCAATGATGAAGTAAGGTAATCATATCATCGTTATCAACCCCATGCCTGGGTGTGGTCGTAGGGCTGACGCCCTGAACAGTGCATCAGTATTTCCTTCTATGATTATCAATGTAAAACATATCTAAGAAGTATCACAAAACGCAATTCACTTTGGTATGGTGATTCCGTATCACATTATAATTTTTTTTTATTACAAGAGTACGTTTGCCGTAAAAAATGACGGCAAACTATTTGAATGGATTATTAGCTATTTCCTCACAGATTATCGCCCTCCATTACTGGGCGTGACGGGAGGGATTATATATATATATATATATATATATATATATATATATATATATATATATGCTCTCGTTGTCCGATTCAGCTCTCTAGAGGGTAAAATTAAAAGCAATTGCCGCCTCTGCGATTTTCTTGGAGATTGTAGTTTTTAGGGAAACAAATATACGGAAGGGAATTCCACAGGAGGAAAGTGCGAGCAAAGAAGCTAATAGAGTAGAAGTTGCGGTTACACTTGATTGGTTTCACTTAGAAGACTAGCAACTAGGTCCTACAAACGTGTGGGACCCAATTGCTAGTCTTCTGAGATGATGTAGTATTTACACTATATTATTTAGACTATTCTCTCATCTTTATTTCCATTTTTGCGACGTTTCGGCCATTGTACGCTCCGGTATTTTTCAAATGCCGGGAATTTTTTTTTAACCAAGACCTTTATTACAATCATTTGGGTATATCATTCTTATTCTGTGTGTGACACATGGTCTAGTGGATATAGATGTTAGTTCTAGTGACTCGACTCAAAAATTAGTGAGTTCAATACCAGGCTACAACAGTGTGAACAAATATTCTAGAGAGTTATGTTAAGGGGAGATAATTACATGGCTACCAGAAGTAGCATCGTACATGGAATGAGAAAGTTCTAGTCCAGTTATTGTAATGAAGGGTTCGGTTGGGATTTCTCGGCACCTGAAGAAAGCCGACAATAAAGATGAGGGCAATAGTCCGAATAATGATAATTAGTATAAACATTTCGCAGATATTTACATGTAAATGCTTGTAACTGTACGAATTCGTAGTTAGCAGTTTGAGCTGGTCCTCTTGCTGTCTGACATAGATTCTGCTTTCTTGTAGCTGATACGTATTCCATTCTTCACACTTTCCTTTACTAGTTCTCCAGGAGTCCCTGTAATTTGCTTTCTGTCTGATATCAATATTGTGTCACATGCATATCATATGTAGTTAAGATTGTGTCCGCTAATAATGAACTCAACACGAGTTCTCTTAGAATCACTCAGGTTCAAATTCGAGATAAATCCGAAATATAGCCTCACCCCAATTTTTATTTGTGTTTATTCGTATATTCTTACTTCATTTTCTACTGGGAGTTCGATCCATATAGAGCTTCTGGATTATTCCATTATATTTCTTAAGTAAATAAAGTTCTTCTAGCAGTTTAAATAGTTCTTTGCGTTCTTCTTGTTAGCATATTCTATAAAAAATAGGAAATCGGGCGGAATTCAGGTGATTCGATTTCGTATACATGGTTTAGCGGTTCTTTGCTTTAAAAGCCTGAAGAAAAAAAGAAATGAAGCTCATCAGAACATTTGCTAGGAAAATTAGGCTATAGTAGCTAGAAGCTTTGATGTAAAGGTCAGAACTAGTGTGACTAAGGAATATAGCCCAGGAAGACTTTTGCCATGGAAATAGCGATAGTGAAGCGGGGGGCTTTGCTGCGAAGGTCAGAATTGGTGGCACTAAGGAATGTAGCTCATCAGAACATTTGCCATGGAAATAGCGTAAGAGAAGCAAGTGGCTTTGCTGTGAAGGCCAGAACTAGCGGCACTAAGGAATGTAGCCCCTCGGAACATTTGCTATGGAAATATCCATACAGTAGAAAAAAATTTTGCTGTAAAAGAATATACTGGTAGTACTAAAAAAATTTAGCTCATCAGAACATTTGCCATGGAAATATCGATAGAGTAGAAAGAATCTTTTCTGTCAATATCAGAAATGGTGACCCTAAGAATTTTAGCTTATCAGAACATTTGCCAAATAAATAGCGATAAAGTAGCAAGAAACTTTATTGTAAAGGTCAGAACTGTTAAAACTAAAGAATGTAACACATCAGAATATTTGACTTAGAAATAGTATAGCTATTTCTAAGTCAAATATTCTGATGTCACTAGAACTAACATCTATATCCACTAGACCATGTGTCACACACAGAATAAGAATGATATACTCAAGTGATTGTAATAAAGGTTTTGGTTAAAAAAAAATTCCCGGCATTTGAAAAAGGCCGGAGCATACAATGGCCGAAACGTCGCAAAAATGGAAATAAAGATGAGAGAATAGTCTAAATAATATAGTGTAAATACTACATCATCTCAGAAGACTAGCAATTGGGTCCCACACGTTTGTAGGACCTAGTTGCTAGTCTTCTAAGTGAAATAGGCTTTGCTGTGAAGGTCAGAAGTAGTGGCACTAAGGAATATAGCACATCATAACATTTAAATAGAAATATCTATAGAGAAGCAAGAAGCATTCCTATAAAGGTGGGAAGGGGTGGCACTAAGGAATGTAGTCCATCAGAAGATTTGCCATGGAAATATCGATAAAGAAGCAAGAGGCGTTGCTGTGAAGGTCAGAACAGGTGGAACTAGGAAAATTGTGGTAGAATAGCAAAACGTGTGTGACTTTTCTTCAGTGTGAAAAATGTATGTGGCGCTGAAAATATTTCATCATTGTCTTTGTTTTGTTACTTCAAGATTTAATTCAAATAAACTGAAGTATCGACCATCTCGTGACCAATTTAAGTGGAACCTATTGTAATGCAATAAAAAGAAGTAGCAGAAACGTTGTTCCATCGAACTCTATAAAAAGTGCATATTTTTTTTACATCAAGGTTCTTTAAAAAACGACGCTGAAAACGTTGTTCTCCGTCGGATTAGAATTAGACGCCACGTTGCGACAACTAGGTGACACGGAAAGAAACAATTTATTATGCTGTCAAATATGATTCGCTTTGTTCCGTTTATTGGAACGTCTATTGGAAAAACGCGATTTTGTCTCACAAGTGTTTATCAGTTGATTTTCCTAAACATCATTTCCCTTTCATTTTTTACCTTTGCTCGCTAGTAGAGTTTGTCTCAGCAGGATATGCAAAGCTGTCGACGATAATATATTATCTGTTCTTGAAAATAAAGCGGTCGTGAATTACTGAAGTCGATGAGAATTAAACTCAAGCTAATATGTAACAACATTCAATTTATTAAATTTGAAATATTTTTACATTTGCTTTCTTTGAGAATATTTGTGTGCATATTTGCTTCATTTTACCAGGTAATCTATTTGGATTCTGTATATGTAGACTCTTATCTAAACTCTTGTGCAAGTTAATTAAAAAAAAAGAATAATGTCTTCCCAGGATCTTCCACATTTTCCCTGATTAAGTATACATCGTCTTTTAGTGTGATTTTTCTATTTTGACTGCATATTTCAATGTTTTTCACCGATAGATCCAATTTGTTTCTTGGCCTTGATGACATGATTGACGGTTGAAATGCTGACACCAACGATATCCGCGATCTCGCTTTAAGGCTTGTCAGCGTGTGTACAATTTCGTACGCTTCTTTGGATTAACGGACATCGCAAACAAATGAATAGAGGACAACTATATCGACAGTCGAGACAATAGTGTCTGGGCCTCATGAAAATCTGATGCAATCACGGATGACGCAGTATTTTCAAGGGCAAATAAATTTCATCATACATTCGGAAAATAGTTTCATACTGCTGCACACCACTGCAAATGACCTAATGTGAGGAACAAATAGAAATCGATTGAACCCTGTAACTGCAGTGAGTCTAAAACTGACCGTATGACGAAAGAAGGGAGAGTAAAATAGTTGTCCCAATTCAGACAGTTAAGTGCCATACATGATACACGCTTGGGCGATCATGTCTCGAAAGAGACATGACTGACTGGGCAGAAGATTATCCCGCAGTAGGTTGCCATTTCTGCGGTAGACTGGTTGCCGACCAAGGCTATAGAACCCAATCTGTCCTGTTATTTAACCCATAACTGGAGGGAAGAGACGGATTAATACCTTTCCCAAGGGTATTTGCGCGTAAGTGAATGCAAGGAATTCAACTGGAATTCGAACTCGGTTCCCCGATTTCTCGTTCTGAGCCAATATCCACTGCGCCACAACACACATCCTGACTGACTGTTCCAATTAATCTGCACAATTGTCTATCTATATTTATTTATCTATACATACTTTTATATATATAACAGATATTCTAGATAGATAGATAGATAGATAGATAGATAGATAGATAGATAGATCCTTGTGCAAATTAAATGAATAAAAACGAATAATGTATTCTTACGATCTTTCACACTTTCTCTGATCACGTATACGTCTTCTCTTGGAGTTGTTTTTTACTTTCGACCGCATTTTCCTTTACGTTTTGGAATGAAATAGATAGATAGATAGATAGATAGATATATAGATAGAAGAGACTGTGATAGATAGATAGATATTTGAATGTGTGTATGTGTGTGTGTTTGTGTGTCTATCAGTTTCTTTCAGTCCATATTCTTTTCATATCTATCCACATTCTTTATATATCCGTCTATCTATAAATATTCTTTTCAAATTTATCTATATCTAAACTTATTTATAAATGGAACTTTGTCTGTCTGTCTGTGTGTGTGTGTGTGTGTGTGTGTGTGTTACCTATAGACTCCGAAACGGCTGAACCGATTTTCTTAAAAAATTTACACAGTTGTACTATAAGCGTCTGCGAGTGTTCTTAGCTCGGGTTTGTGTCGTGGTACCCCCGATAAATATCGAAAGTCGATAATCGAAAAAATCGGGTTCTAGAAGGAATGGTCCGATTTTAATCAAATTTGATACACTCATAGACAAAGATATAAGAAACGATATGCAGATGTTTCAAAGTTGCAGTTCTTACAATAGTGCAGAAAATAGATAATATATATAAAAAGCAAGATGTGTGTGTGTGTGTGTGTGTGTGTGTGCGTGCGTGCGTGCGTGCGTGCGTGTGTGTGTGTCTGTTTATCTCTCTGTATGTCCTATATACAAATTTTTATCCGATTCTCACCAAACTTCACGCAAATATTCTTTAGGCAGAGTCTGAGCTCCAGGACCATGGATTATTTTTAAAGTTTTCATTACACCCGAGCAACGCCGGGCTATACTCCTAGTATATCTATAGATATAGAAGAGTGTAAGTGGTCGATAGATACATAAAAAGAGAATATATATAGATAGACATAAATAAGTGAATGTGGATATATATATATCTGTCATTCAATCTCAGCACATTCTCTTCATATCTATATACGTTCTAGCTATTTACATTCATATCCATCTATCTATATCTATCAATTTGTCTAAGCAAACTATCAATCTCACATCATATATATATATATATATATATATATATATATATATATATATAAAATGCAAACTTATCACTATACTCGTTTCGAAAATCCTCCGCGTATATATGCGGAAGGAAAAATGGTTGTAGAGAAAGAAAGAGCTGAGTACATGAACATCAGCCAAAACGATTTGGATTGAGCCAGTACGTCGCCCAAAGAAAAACCCCGAGACAAGTAATCAATACCAAGAAAAGCGTTCAATACATAAGCAGCGCAGAATAAGTAAATTAACCTAGTGAGCCAATAAACCTACCAAGGTTTCGCCTAAACGGATCTTCATGGAACTTTGGCTAAAGAGGAAAATAACAGCGTCAAGACAAAGGGAACTCAATAATCCACGTGACCAAATAAAAAAAAAGGAAGACACCAAGCACAGATAGGGGGAAACTTTTATTAAGAAACATATATAAACATAAAAATAAAAAGCGACAATAAGCGAAAGCGGAAACTTAAACGTACAAACGACAACAAAAGAAAATAAGGGCAAACCTACCAAGCATTCCTAATTCAAAAACCAAGATTTCCTATGTCTACAATTATTAAATTTTTGTTTTAGAATTCAATTAACTGTTTGTGGGTTCAAACGATGCTATAGCAAGTTTTTCTTCCCCAAATAACCTGCAAAATTTCTGGCCAGCTTTGAACTTTCTACATCTTTTTAATATTTCCCATTTTAAAATGGGGTCTATGTTCAATTCTTGTTTAATTAACCATACATAAGTAGAAAGAGTTGTGCTGTGCTTATATTTGGCAGACTACAATAACTGAGTTTTACGTTATTTCTATTGAATGTTTTGTATAACCTATTTTCCTTATTAAAATTTTGCTCTAATTAACTGAAAAATATTTTGCCAATTTTGGTTTTAACAGCCAAATTAAATGGTGGATTAAACCAAACTGTTAAATCCAAAATTGGCAAAATATTGGAAAAATTATTTGTGGATTGAATAAGGCTGAGGTTACGGATAAAACTAATGTAGGTATGACTAGCTGTAATTGTAGAATTAAGAACAACTGTCCGCTACAGGGTAAATGCCAGCAGGATTGTGTCATTTACTGCGTTAAAGTTTATAAAAGCATAGAAGATCCGAAACCCAAAACATACTTAGGTGCTACTCAAGACAGCTTAAAAAAACGATATTATAACCACACCAGTAGTTTTAAAAATAAAAAATATAAGTACAGCACAACTCTTTCTACTTATGTATGGTCAATTAAACAAAAACTGAACATAGACCCCATTTTAAAATGGGAAATATTAAAAAGATGTACAAAGTTCAAAGCTGGCCAGAAATTTTGCAGGTTATTTGGGGAAGAAAAACTTGCTATAGCGTTGCTTGAACCCACAAACAGTTAATTGAATTCTAAGACAGAAATACTTAATAAGTGTAGACATAGGAAGACTTGGCTTTTGAATTAGGAATGCTTGGTAGGTTTGCCTTTTTCCTTATTTTCTTTTGTTGTCGTTAGTAGGTTTAAGTTTCCGTTTTCGCTTGTTGGCGCTTTTTATTTTTATGTTTATATATGTTTCTTAATAAAAGTTTCCCCCTATTTGTGTTTAGTGTCTTTTTTTTTTCTTTTTTCTTTTTGGTCAAGTGGGTTATTGAGTACCCTTTATCTTGTCGTTGTTATTTTCCTCTTTAGCCAACGTTCCCTGAAGATGCGTTTAGGTGGAACCGTGGCAGGTTTGTTAGCTCACTAGGGTAATTTATTTTCTTATATATATAAGAACGCGTTGTTTTCTATCTATTCGAATTTTCTTGGTACCAGTCTCTCTGTATTTGTTGAAGTTCAATTCTATTCATCTATACATAGATATCTATCCACATTCAGTTCAAATCTATCTATCTATCTATCTATCTATCTATCTATCTATCTATCTATCTATCTATCTCAGTCCGTTTTTATCTATCTATCTATCTATCTATCTATCTATCTATCTATCTATCTATCTATCTCAGTCTGTTCTTATCTATCTATCTATCTATCTATCTATCTATCTATCTATCTATCTCAGTCTGTTCTTATCTATCTATCTATCTATCTATCTATCTATCTATCTATCTCAGTCTGTTCTTATCTATCTATCTATCTATCTATCTATCTATCTATCTCAGTCTGTTCTTATCTATCTATCTATCTATCTATCTATCTATCTATCTATCTCAGTCTGTTCTATCTATCTATCTATCTATCTATCTATCTATCTTCCTTCCGACTATCTATCTTTCAATCTCAGTCTGTTCTTATCTATCTATCTATCTATCTATCTATCTATCTATCTATCTATCTTACGCCACTACATCTGGACAAACAACGAGGAACACGTACAAATAAAAATATAATCCTATATTTTTATTCTTCGTTGGTGACGCTTATGTGACGCAGCTAGAGATAGTTGCGAACACGAAGAGGTCGTCGTACGCCAGCGGGAGTTGTCTGTTTTTAGCCAAAAATTCTAGATTTTATGTAGTTTAAAACTTCCACATATTTTTACATAATTACTTTTTTGAGTTGTTGCTTTGTTGACATCATCTACGCTTGGATACGTCTTTAACCACCCTTATCCTTTGTTGCCTTTTATCTATAGCCTGATATATCTAACCATTATTTTCATCGTCTTTTAATCCTGTTGTCGTTTGTATTATTTTTGTTGTTGTTGCACTTGTTGATATGATCCATATATCTGCCAGCAACATTTGTCCTTTGTTGACCTTACCCACAATTACCTTTGACATTCAAGGTAATATATTACACTCCTCGCCACCCAATTTTTCAAAATGTTCACATGTGAATATTAAGGGCATCTCTCCTCCGCCCTCGCTATCCCACACAATCGAGACATTTGTATAAAAACAGATACATATGTATATAACAACATAATAACAAAATATTTTTTCTTTTTTTTTTTTTTTGTCTTAGAATATAAAATCGAGGCCTCAAAATTGGCAACCCCGACAATGTCCATGTTGGTTATACGCTTTGTATAATATCTTCAATGCACAATATTTTTAATTTTTATTTTGTAGTTTTTAGAATAAACACGCCAGAAAAAGTACTGTAATTTTTCAAAAGTTATTTCTTCTCCGCGTTGTGTCATACCAGTAGACATCTCGATTTACGACCATCCGATTATAGGCAGTAAGCACGCCCCAATTTTTAAATTGACATTGGGTAAATGACCTTCAATTAACACCATGCGTACCTCTGCCCGAGCTAAACGTGACACAGGTAACTTCTAAAATTCAAATATACTATGTTTTAACACAGAAAAACTGCCATTATCTGCAGTATATGTCATTCAACGTCTAACCGAGAAAACAACTACAATGACATAAAAGAAAAAAAAAACGAAGAAAAAGTCTATCTGTTAGTGACGGGCATACAGTTTTGCTTAGAGGATTAGTCGTCTAACTTATTTTATAGCATATCCGTCAGTATGTATCCAAGATTTTTCAATTGCTTCCTAAGTATGTCTATCCCCTGCAATGTAGTTTGTTTGGGTGTCTCACGAACAGACCACTGCCATTTCCCGGAACAAAATCTCTTCATATGGCTTTCTTCACCACAATTCTAAGACCTTTATCAAGAGTTGACACTTTTTATCCGCCGTTTTAAGCCGTGTCCTGATACAGCGCTCCAATAATAGGGCATCAGACTGGTGTCGACACTTGTGTACTGAAAATTCAACCTCTTCCACCCCGGTTTCGCTGTCAACATCGCTGGATAGTCAATACTATCTTCCGTAACGGCCCCTCTGTAGTGTAGATAATCCATTAGTAGATGCTCGTTATGCGTCTTAGTAACTGATCTCTAATCCTTTAAAAGACGTGGTCAGTCTTTTCAACTGCTACATAATATGGTCGCTAGCTCCTGTCCAACGATTCTTTCCTATGGTGGTTCTTATAGTAAATCAAGTCATCAACCTTAAACTCTACATCGTAAGCCTTAATAAGGGACTTATCTATCGCGTCTTGCCTCGCTTTTTATGTTATTCCTAATAAATCAGCGATAGTATGAGGTAATTCCAATGAAGACTGTCAATTGCCTAATAATGGTTGGAATTAAAATCGATATTTTAGCATTGAGTTTATCGAAACCTGGCTGTATTCCCGCTTCACTAATTTTGACGCCCAGATAAAAGAACTCACACTAAGAGAATGCTTATGAATCACGTTCGGCCGGCTGGTGGCTACCCTCGGGTCAAATCCTGGTCGGGACGTCACCAATTGTGACGCCTTATATGCCCCGGGCTGCTCGTCTAATGTGACGCTCGCTCTCGGCGACGGTCTTGACGATCCCAGTTGTGACACTGCCACCCGGCTGGCCGGTTGGTTCGGTCGCTGTTGCTGGTCGTGACGATCTCGTCAGATAACGTCACCACAAAATCTAGTTTACAAAACGTCTTTTGCAACA
Source organism: Ascarosepion bandense (assembly GCA_037127315.1). Classification (NCBI taxonomy): domain Eukaryota; kingdom Metazoa; phylum Mollusca; class Cephalopoda; order Sepiida; family Sepiidae; genus Ascarosepion; species Ascarosepion bandense. The sequence continues at coordinate 2,702,542 of JBBBDQ010001337.1, forward strand.
ACGCGCGAAGACTGTGTTTTGGAGTATTAAGTGATCTTACACCATAAACAAATTATCAAAATATCATTCAATAACTGGAAGAGGTCGAAAATATTTTTTCGCTTGGCGAGAACTTCATTCACCCCACCAAATCCCAAGTATGCCCCTTTGCTAGGCGCACTACCCTGCTGAATGTGTTCGTCACCGAACAAGAAACATTTCTCAAATCCACAGTCAGACTCTGCACGAAATCGGAAAAGTATGCAATGGATGTGCGTTGTGGTGCAGTGGATATCGACTCGGAACGAGGAATCGGGGAGCCGAGTTCGAATTCCAGCTGAATTCCTTGCGCAAATACCCTTGGGAAAGGTATTAATCCGTCTCTTCCCTCAAGTTATGGGTTAAATAACAGGACAGATTGGGTTCTATAGCCTTGGCTGGCAACCAGTCTACCGCAGAAAGCAATGGCAAACTACTGCGGGATAATCTTCTGCCAAATCAGCCATGTCTCTTTCGAGACATGATCGCCCAAGCGAGTTTCACGTATGGCACTTAACTGACTGATGCAGTTCCATTTCAAGTTTTTTTTCCTTTTTGTTCTGTTTTCTTTTTTAAACTAGCAGATTTTCTATAATAAACAAGGTAAAACGAAAAGTCACCTACCTTTCCTTAATCTAGTCTGCTATACCACGGTTGTCTAGTGTCTTACAGCATATCACGTTGAATACACCGGTTCTCGTTCGGTCACCGAAGTTAAGCAACGTGAGCCTGGTCAGTACTTAGATGGGTGACCGCTTGGGAATACTAGGCGCTGTAAGCGTTCAGTGACGGATGTGCGTTGTGGTGCAGTGTATGTCGGCTTGGAAAGAGAAATCAGTGAGCCCAGTTCGAATTCCAGTTGAGTACCCTGCATTCACTTCAGCACTGGTACCCTTGGGAAAGGTATTAATCCATCACTTCCCTCTAGTTATGGGTTAAATAACAGGATGGGGCCTGAAAGGCAACACATGCAGTATTGGTGTCACAATAAAAACTCTCTTGGTAGCCCTGGCGAAGCATCAAGTATTCAGCTATTTGACAAACTTATGAATTTCGCTATAAACTGCTCCAGGGTTCCAAATGCACAGGGAATACTGGAGGGGTGTAATGAGTTTTAGCTTGGCCGCAGGAAGATGATGAGTGTCTATGTAGATAGTAAGCAGATTCTTTTTTTCCAAAAAGTCACAGTAAGTCACTGCGATCCAAATCGGGAATACAGTATATTACGTCAGAAAACAACTAGGAGCACGTATATATAAATATATAATCTTATATTTTCATTTTACGTCGGTGACGCTTGTGTGGAGCAGGAGGACAGCCGGAGAAAGTCGCGCACACAAAGAGGCCGTCGGGAGTCGGAAGTCCGCGGGAGATCTTTGTCTTCTGCCTAAAATTCTAGACTTTATATGGTATAAAAACTACCACAAATTTTTGCTTTTTCGAATTGTCTCTTTGTTGACGTCATCTATGGCCGGATATGTCTGTCAACCACTCTTATCCTTGGTTGACTTTGATCTATGGCCAGTTGTACCTTACCGGCTACCATCTTTCAATCCGATTGTCGTTTGTTTTTTTTGTTTTTTTGTTGTTTTTTTTTTCTTTGTTTTTTACCCATGTTGACATCATCCCCACTTACTTCTTGTTCACTATCTGCAGGTCCGGATGTATCTGTCAGTTACCTCTGACGTTCATGGTAATATCTATTTATCTTCTCTTTATAATTATCTCTCTAGATATCTATCCATATTCCTTTCATACATGTCTGTCTATATATCTATCCACATTTTCCTATTTTTCTATCTATCCACATTCTTTTCATATCTATCTATCTATCTATCTATCTATCTATCTATTAAAATCTTTTTATCCAAATTCTCTTCATATCAATCTATCCATATATCTATCTCTAAGCATTCTCGTCAGATCTATCTATCTATCTATCTATCTATCTATCTATCTATCTATCTATCTATCTATCTCTTCATATCTTTCTATTCATATCTTTCTATTCACATTATCTTCATATCAATCTATCCATATATCAATATCTAGGCATTCTCTTCAGATCTATCTATCTACCTTTCTTTCTTTCTTTCTTTCTTTCTTTCTTTCTTTCTTTCTATCTATCTATCTATCTATCTATCTACATTCTTTTCCTATCTATCTATCTATCTATCTATCTATCTATCTAAATATTTTCATACGTAACCATCAATACGAATCAAATCATGTGACACTCTCTGCATCTCAATCTTTACTCATTCTTTGTTTCCTTGCATCTTCTTATCCTTTATCTCAATCTTATCAGATCTGATTATGAAAATTACGAGTCGAGTGACACGTTCGGAGATAACTTGGCCTGCATCTGCAATGTGTGATGACGATGTAAATTCTTAATTTCGTCCAAATTTCTCTAGCGTCTCTCTATACCAACAGAAAGAGAAATTCCAAAGTGTAGGAAGCTCTCTAACCTCTAATCTGTAACAGAACTCTGTTTTAAAAAAAATGAAGAAAAAAATAATCATCATTGACTCCGTGTTTCAGTTAAATCAGGAATCCTGAAAGCTTAGATCGGACAAATTCCCATCTTCTGAACATTTTGCTTTGGTGTAATTGTTAGCAAGCTTGCTTCACTAAATCAATTACGTCTCAGTAGTATTATTTGATCCTCACTCGATGCTTCAAACATTAGTCCTTGTGCCAGTTGCAAGCTACGGTCAGAAAATATTTTTGTGAACTCGAATATGGTGTAAAGTTTATCAAGTGTGACTCACTCGATCAGTTGCAACTGAGTAATGAGAGGGATCACTTGGAGAATCTAACACTCACAGAACGTAGAGAGGGAGAGATAGTGACGGGAAAAACAGCGAGAGACATACTTAATGGGCTTCAGCAAGTAGATGGCGGAAGAATGTTTGGGAGAGATGCCAAGAGGAAAAATGTTAAGAACGACAAGGGATAGAAGCAAGTGACAGTTCATGATTCCCAACGTCCTAAAAAAAACACCGCACATCTAAACTTATTTATAAATGGAACTTTGCCTGAGTGTGTGTGTGTGTGTGTGTGTGTCCGTTACCTATAGACTCCGAAACGGCTGAACCGATTTTCTTTAAAATTTACACAGTTGTACTATAAGCGTCTGCGAGTGGTCTTAGCTAGGTTTTGTGTCGAGGTACCCCCGATAAATATCGAAATTCGATAATCGAAAAAATCGGGTTATAGAAGGAGTGGTCCGATTTAATCAAATTTGATACACTCATAGACAATGACATAAGAAACGGTATTCAGACTTTTCAAGGTTGCAGTTCTTACGATTTTGCAGAAAATCGATAATATATATATATATATATATATATATATATATATATATATATATATATATATATATAAGGCAAGATGTTTGTGTGTGTGTCTGTTTATCTGCCTATATGTCTATTTTTTCAGCCCTTTTGCTTTAGGTTTTGCTTCGGGTTTGGCTCTAAGTAGGTATAATTGTAGTTCTTAGTCTCAGCCATGATACCATTTACTCAGAGGACTTATTTAGCCTTCAAAATGTATTTGATATCGATACCAGGAAACCAAAATTTGACTTACATCCATTCATTTTTCTTTCAGTCTACGGTTTCGCTTTAACTGGAAACAACTATTGCTTTTTAGTCTTTCGTGTCAACGTCCAAAGAGTCTGAGCTCCAGGACCATGGATTAGTTTTAAAGCTTTCATTACACCCGAGCAACGCCGGGCTATACTGCTAGTAAAGTAAAAAAGAAGAATGAGTTCAATCCTCAGTGGGGACTCTACAGTTTCGCCTTTGTGCCATACCATTTTATTTTGAGAATAAAGGCACGAAACCGTTGTGAGCTCTCCCCTTTTTCATGAAAATGGAGTCGTCTAGAGTATACTTATACTCTTGCAATAGAAGAGAGACGGAAGATACCGAGGTTTTCACGGAGGGATACATCGTCAGTAATTCATAGTAGCTCTGTGCTCCACTCAGCGAGAAAATTATTACGCAGTACCCGTCAGCTTCCGACGTGATCATACTAAATATACTACGGCTTCACTTCAGAGACCTGTATATATACTTCTTACTAACTCGTATTCCTGGACTACTAACTTTCGTTTAAGTTTTTATCCTTACGTTAATATACTTATTTTTTCTATCTCAATTTCTGGTTGTTGTTTCTTTACTTGTGCGGTTCACATTCCCGGGATCAACAACAGAAACAAAAATAGGAGATTGGCAATAAGTTCTTACGTTTTCTCAATCCAGACATCAATAACCCAGCAGTAAATTCTATCTTTATTTCCAGTTAAGAATTGTCGATCAAAGTACTTTTCATTTTTTTAAGAAGAAAGCTTCTCTCTTCTTACTAGTAACTGAACTCTGATCAAAAAAGAGAATAAAAACTCCCGCAATTAGGGCGAGAGTGCCTTGGAAAAATCCAAAAAGTGGCTATGCATCCTCAGATTAGAAAACACAACATTTCTGTAAAATCACTATCATGGATTTCAATAGAGACAATATGTTATTGCTTACTATTCTAAACAACCAAGGGTTACCTCATCTACGACGAAAAAGACTGAGAAATGTGCAATGCATTTTGCTTCGATCTAAGACAAAAAGGGCCATCTTCTACCCGACTTCCCACCTCTAAATCTTTGTGATTTCTATATCTCGGCTTGAGAATTAGCAGAAGCCTTGGCTATATGAAGGTTTTTTGTTTGTTTTTTTACCTTAGACTAGAATTATCTCCATTTAGCGTTGGTTGGCAGTACGAGAAGAACAACTCTGAACTCCAAACCCCAGAGAAGGTAACTATAAGAATTTTTGGTAGTTCACAGAAAATAAAGCAAAGGCCGTTGTGGAGAGTCATGATCGCACATTATCACTTTACCCCCTTCCACAAAAAAAAAGAATAAATTTTTTTTTTTTTTTTTACCTTAGACTAGAATTATCTCCATTTAGCGTTGGTTGGCAGTACGAGAAGAACAACTCTGAACTCCAAACCCCAGAGAAGGTAACTATAAGAATTTTTGGTAGTTCACAGAAAATAAAGCAAAGGCCGTTGTGGAGAGTCATGATCGCACATTATCACTTTACCCCCCACCCCAAAAAAAAGAATAAAACCCCTGAAGCTCAAGAGTTTATTGATTATGACAAAATATGCGAAAAAAAGAAGGCATTATTAAAGAGAGTGAGAGAGAGAGAGAGAGGGGAATAGAGAGAGAGAACAATAAAAGAACAAGAATTAAGATGACAGGAGATAACCATTAATATTACATTTAAATTATTGAAGATCAAAGCAAATGGCAGAAACAGTGTCCCACAACTGAGAGGTATCGACAAAGTTATTTACCCACTGCCTGAAGAAATGTTTTTCAGGTCAATAGAAAAAGTATATTTCCCGTTTTCATGAATTCTACTGAACGCTCATCCCCCGTCACAATATTCCCCAATCAACCTTCTTTTATCTCATAAGCAAGCTTCTTAAGACTATTATCATCAAGAAGGTTGTTTACATTTTCGTCTTCTGTTAAAGCAACTTCCAGATACCAATTTATTGATTTATGAATTATATACATTTTAACCATACACCAGATATTTTTAATTGTTTCTTTCCAAAAAGTCGGTTGAATTTTGTCAACTTTTCCTGGAATGCAGAGGTACAGTTTTATACACTAGATGTTACTTCTGTAGTATCACGCGAAAATAGGTTTTACCAAAAGAAGCTGCTTAACACACACCAAACCGCTTTGAATACAGGAACGTTTTTCTTCCTAGACTGATAGCAAACCAATATGAGAGGGATGTATGTTCTACTATCTATCCTATAGTTGGAGAGATAATAGATGGATTCATGCATTTCCTAAGGGTATTTATGTGAAAATGAACTTCTTTCGCAGACTCACATTTTTGACGCCTCCAACCAGTATGTTACACGCGAAGCTTTTTTGTCAGTATTACCCTGAGATCAGTAATATAAAGCTGTGCGTTTTGGTTTCCATGTTTTTCATCTCCAGATTCTTGACAAAATACAGAGAAGCATAATGGAATCGATTTTCACCTGGCATGGAGACTTCAGACACTTTCTCAACGACGTTTTATTGCTTCCTTTTGTCTTTTCTATAAATATTTTATGACAAGTGCTCTGATGGTGTCCCAAAAATACGATTTTAAGCGTTCTGCTGGATTGGCATCTAGATCGCACACTTTAACTGTAGAAATATCTAAATGCAGTTCCACTTTTACTCGAACAGTTTCTTTTCTCGCACTTCTCACCTGTGGAACTCTCTTCCGTTTACTTACTTTCCTGAGAAATACAAAAACAAATGCAACGTCAATAACCATCTTCTGCTTTATTGAATCCCGATCATCTTTTATTCATCCGTCCGTGCATGGAGTACTGCTGCCATTTATGGTCAGGTGCCCCTGCCGTTCTCCTCGCTGTTTTTGACAGGCTCCAAAGGAGAGTCTGTAATGCGATAGGTACTGATCTGGCGACTCGACTGCAGCCACTTCCCCATCGTCGAAATGTGGCCTCCCTTTGTCTGTTCTATAAATACTTTCATGGCTTCTGCTCAGACGAACTTAAGTCACTGATGCCTCCTCAACAGGTGTTTACTCGTGCAACCAGACTGGCAACTGGGTCCCACCCATTCACAGTCAGGTTAGCCAAATGCAGACGACAACTCTACTCCTGCAGCTTCTTCTCTCGCACTTCCCGCCTGTGGAACTCGCTCCCATATTCTTGCTTTCCTGACGGCTACAACCTCCAGAAATTTAAATGCAAAGTTAATACTCATCTACTAACCACTGGCTTCTAGCTCTCTCCCCAACCCCGTATAACCTTCCCTTTCTCTCCACCTATGTATCTGTCATCGCACCTGATTTCACAGCTTTCTATTGTTCCTTTCTAACTAGTTTGTACTCCTCACTCTTTTCTAATTAATCTTTTTACAATTATGTAGCCCCCTGCACAGCAGTGGCGTTTCCGCCTTGCTCGGGGTGAAATGATAAAAAAAAAAATTATTTCCTCAATCCTCCCTGTTTTCACTCTTCTCTTACACGTTCATTCCCTGTAACATACTGCGTACAATCAAATGAGGGTGAAATTATCGAAATAGAAATCGATGTCTAAATTGTCGTCTAAATGACGCGAAAAAGAAAAATAACACTTACACCTCATTTGAACAGATATATTTACTAAATTTAGACAAAAATATATTTAAAGCTTAGATCACTGGTGCCGCCTAAGCACGAATTTACACGAGATACTAGATTAGCAACTAGGTCCCATCCTTTTACAGTTAAACAAATAAGATGTAACCATAAATTCTACTCCAATAGCTTCTTTTCTCGCGCTTCCCGCCTGTGGAACTCTCTTCCACAAGTATGCTTTCCCGACAGCTACAACCTTCAGGTGTTTAAATGTAGGGTCAATAGACACCTCCTATCACACTAACTCCCAATTATTCTCAGAACAATCTCATTTACCCAACCCTCATTCTCGGTATCCTTACTCGCCTATCACCCACCCTCTGACATTTCCTATATTTAACCATTCTCGGTATCCCTACCCGCCTATCACCCACCCTCTGACATTTCCTATATTTAACCATTCTCGGTATCCTTACCCGCCTATCACCCACCCTCTGACATTTCCTATATTTAACCATTCTCGGTATCCCTACCCGCCTATCACCCACCCTCTGACATTTCCTATATTTAAACATTCTCGGTATCCCTAACCGCCTATCACCCACCCTCTGACATTTCCTATATTTAACCATTCTCGGTATCCCTACCCGCCTATCACCCACCCTCTGACATTTCCTATATTTAACCATTCTCGGTATCCCTACCCGCCTATCACCCACCCTCTGACATTTCCTATATTTAACCATTCTCGGTATCCCTACCCCCTATCACCCACCCTCTGACATTTCCTATATCTAATCATCCTTTCTCCACTCTATGTAGCCCCCTGCGCAGTAGTGGCAGTGACATGCCTTGCTCGGGGTGAAACGCTTTAAAAAAAAAATACTAAAGAGTAAAGTTATTCGATAAAATTGCCATTGGTATCAATCATGGCTCCCAGAAGCTTTCGGAATCTTCTCCAACTCTTTTGGACGGTCTCCTTGTTGAAGTTGTTGAATGCTGCTATAATCTTTGCTTTTAGTTGATTTTTTGGTGCTGGTCTTTCGCTCAATCCACACAAAATAATCAACGGGGTTGCAGTCTGGGGAATTAGGAGTGAATAAAAATATTGAAATTCTGAAATGTTTGAACATTATTTTAAAGCAGGTTGTTCAAGAAAGAAAAGAAATAAAACAATATCTGACCGTACTGCACAGGTTGGTTTAAACGTTTTCTAGCTGATTGATTTTCCAGGAGTAGACGAGTATTTGTTCTCGATAAATGTCAATAATGCAAACAAGTTGTTCTCCTTTCTTAATTTTAATAATCTTTTACAAAATTAGTATCATCAAATTATGATCCAGTGTTTAATCGAAATTAATTTTCCAGGCGTTAAAGAAGTGGAAGAAGCATCTTTTAATTTCTGCGTGTCTCTAAGGACAGCACATTAACCATTTAGTTAATTACAATCACGTGATACACGGTTCGGTGATCATGTTTCTTTCTATCTATGAATGACTAGGCAGAAGATTTTCCCTCAGTAGGTTGCTATTTCATTTTGCGGTCTACTGATTCCCAGCCAAGGCTCTAGAACCCAATCTACTCTTCAACCCGTAGCTGGAGATGGATTCATGCCTTTGACAAGGGTATATGCGCGTAAGTGAATGCAACGAATTCAACTAGTATTTGAACCCAGCCCTCCAATTTCACATTCCGAGCCGATATCCATTGCACCACAACGCACATACAGTCAGATATTAGTTATCTGTAAGTCATTTCCTTGTTAGGTACCATGTATGACGCACGTATCAGTGATCATGTCTCTTTCGATTCATTATTAAAGGAAGTATTCCAGTAATAAGCTGTCGATACTATCCTGGATGCCAGACAAGTCTATAAAATCGATTCCGCTCTGCTATTTTGCTCCTTGGGAGGAAGAGAAATAAATTCATAACGTTCCCAAGCGAGAGTGAATGTACCGAACCCGACTGGAATTTGAACTCTATTTTTCCTTCCGAAGCGCTATTCGTCAAAGCTCCCGCACATTTAAGCTTACGGCACCTGGTATTCATTGCACCACATTCACCGTAAGATTACCCCACTGAAATGTTTTCCCGAGTAGAAGTTCTTACTGCATAAATAAAAATTCATCCAGATCTACAGATGAATTGCAAGACAAAGGCATCTTTGTCCCCGAAAGAAACCCATGAATATTGATAAAAATAGGCAGTATCATTTACATTCAAGACGTTAGCAAGGATGTCGGGTTCTATGCTTTAGACAAAATTGTAAGAAGCGAGTTGGTTGAAATGTACATCTACACTACCGGCCATAATTATTAGTCCATTCCACTATTTTAAAAAAAAATGATGTATTTCATACTATTTTTTACTATTTATTGCTAAGTGAATAATTGTAAATGAAAATAGAGTGGCTCTTTTGTTAATATTGCACAATAACATGTGCATCAAATGAATTTATAAATATTTAATAATTACCTATATTGCAGTTTCATCAATAAAAGAATGAAAAAAATTTAAAGTAATTTGGACGAATTCATCTTTGCTTCCTTACCTTGCAAAATTTTGCGAAGTATTAATAACAAAAGAACAATTCTGTTTTCATTTAGAATTATCCACTTGGCAATAAATACTAAAAATAGTATGAAATAGATTTTTTATAATCATATCGCTTCAAGCAAGGCATTTTACTGCCACTGTTTTGCAGGGGGTTACATAGAAGGAAAGTTATGAGAAAGAGTGACAGATTATAGGGGGTGTCAGGAAGTGGGCAAGAGAAGGA
>JBBBDQ010001337.1:2717500-2770000 GCA_037127315.1 Ascarosepion bandense
CAGTTGTCTCTTTCTAATGTGTTTGGGGAGTTACTCACTTAGTAATGGACTTTCCTTTGCCTATATTAACTGAGAGTTAATTACTTTCGAGGACAGAGCCGGGGTGACAGAGACACTGGTTTCCAGTACGACTTCAGTTCAGCTCAGCCTAGTCTGTCTGTCAATCGGTCACTTGTTGCCAAGCTATTATTACTCTTTCTATTTGTATCTATTTGCATCTGTATCTCTTGTTGATTCTTGACCTACCACCGTGTTGACTCATTATTTTATGGTCCCATACCGGGTCCAAATCATAATGCTAATGTATTCTTTTGCAGTTTCTATTTTCTGTAAAAAACATCGTGGTTGCTCGCATGTTTCATCCATAGTATTCACAGTATTCTTCAGTAAAGCACATTTCTGTTCTTTCAAGTAACTTTTTTTCTGTGCGAAAATATCCAGCATTTATATAGGAGTATTCATAATACGTAACAGTTCAGTACTCATATTACATAGCAGTTCAGTACTCTTTTCTTTGTTTTTATAGTATTTCTTTTAACTTTCTTTCAAATCTGATTCTGATGCGCGCACTATTTGTATATAATAAATAAATTTACAACATAGAAATATGAGCTCGAATTAAATTTTTCTATTTTCTTTGTCATTGCGGTCCAGGAAGCAGAGGAGGTTGTGAAGAGCCGAGATCACCCTTGTATTGAAGGTAAACAGTACAGAAAAGATCTATGCTGTTGCCTACATGTCCAGTCCATATTTTTCTCAGTATCTTTCTGTAGAATCACATGTATGTTGCCTAAAATCTGTTCTTCATCTGTAATGTGTTCGTCCAGCATTCACTGCCATAATACATAGCAGTTGATTACTCTTCTTTTTTTAATCATTTCACCCAAAGCAAGGCATTTTACTGCCACTGTTGTGCATGGGGTTACATAGGGGAAAGTGACGAGAAAGAAGGGTTAGTTATATGAAGTGTCAGGAGGAGGATAATAGACAGATGAGAATACCGGTGTAATGCGGGTGGAGTGCATGTAGAAAAGAGCTTGAGAAAATGGATGCGAGTTAGTGAGATAGGAGATGTCTATTAACCTTACATTTAAATTCCTGGAGATTGTAGCTGTCGGGGAAGCAAGTATATGGAAAGGATTTCCACTAGCGGGAAGTGCGAGAGAAAAAAAGCCATTAGAGTAAAAATTGCAGTTACATTTTATGATTTCACCGTAAAAGGGTGGGACGTAATTGCCAATCTAGTAACTTGTGTAAATTCATACCTAGTGGTCACCAGTGAGCTACAACTAAATTTACTCCTTTCTCTCTATTTTGCTTAATTGTTATATTTTTGCTATACCAAAGTATCTTCCGAATTAGTGTTACATTTTGCATCCACTGTTAAAACACTTCGAAGATATTTAAATTTTTGCACTTTTTAAATTTTGGAATCATAAACTTGTTTTTACTAACAATTTATCAATTTATAAGGTTTTTACAACCATTATAAGCTACATGACGGTTTTTACAGCCCTTATAAGCTACATGACAGTTTCTACAGCATTTATAATCTACATGACGGTTTTTACAGCCCTTATAATCTACATGACGGTTTTTACAGCTCTTGTAAGCTACATTACCTGCCGAAAGAGCTTGTGTAAATAAATGACAGAACAATCATACATATTGAGGAAAAAGGATTTGGGGAATTAAACACACGCAACATATTAAAAGCATAAGAGACAGAGAAATAATGAGCAACCTACCTAATGAATAGATGACATTACAGTCACACATAATGTGGAAACCGGTCTTGGGGAATTTGACACCCACAGAACATATTGAAGGCAGAAGGAACATAGGATAAAAATCAGTAACCTACCTAATGAACGTGTGTAAATAGATGGCAAAACAGTCACACATAATGAGGAAAGAGGACTTGGAGAATTTAACACTCAAATGACATATTGAAAGCAGAATGAATAGAGAGAAATAATGAGCAACCTACCTAATGAGCTTGTGTAAATAGATGGAAAAACGGTCACGCAAAATAAAGAAAAGAAAGCTTGGTAAATCTGACACTCACAGGACATATTAAAAGTAGGAGTGATAGAGAGAAACAGTGAGTAAACTGCATGCAAAGCATGTGTAAATGGAAGACAGAAAAGAGAATTACAGTCATAACATTAAATTAAGCCTTACTAAGAGCTACAAATGATGAAGGAAGAGACATGATCACCCACGGCTTGAAGAGACAGACCACATAGAAGAAGTAAAAAAATTGACACTCACTATAATACAAATAGATTCTGTTAGTTTAGAAGTTCCCAAAATATTAGCAATTTTTCTTAAGTTGTGGCGCGGGTTGTGTTTTTTTCTTCTTTTTTTTATTTTTAAAGTATGCAAGGTCCGGGGTTATATTAAGGGTTAGCTATTTATATGGATAGGATGGGAAGATAATAGTTAACCCTAGACTTGAATAGTTTAAGATTGTATTGATCGGGAAAACATCCTCTTGGGAGTCTGTTCCACGGGGCAGTGATTCGCAGGAAGTAGCTGCTTGTGTATAACTTCCCGCCAATGGAATATTGAAGGAATGTAGGTAGTTAGCAACAATGTAAGTGGTATGGTGGCTCCTGTTCCGAAATTTGTGCTAAACTATATTTCATTATTTTTCATGAAACTAAACTTAGAATAATGCAATATATTTGCACAATAATTATGAACAGAATTTATTGAACTTAAAATGGCAACGTAGCATAGAAGGTAATAAAAAAAATCATAAGAGTGAAAATCACCGGTATATATATATATATATATCCCGGCCAGAAGCACGTGGATGCCTAGCCACACTCATGATGAGCTGTGATACAGCGAAGCAGTGTAGATAACGAGTATATATATATATATATATATATATATATATATATATATATATATATATATATCGAATAAAGGAATAGGGTTGTTCCAACGAGAGTAATTAGTATAAAATATAAAGTGTGAGAAGCCGTGAACGTTTTCTTTAAAATATATATTTATTGTTTGGTATTCATACAAGTTATGGAGTATTAATTTGTCATGGTTTGCGCTACAGGTGTTTCGAGTCTAAAATTGACTCTCTTCAGGCGAACAAATTCGTTGTTTTACGTTTGGGTTTCTCTGAGAATGTATATACTCGTCATATATATATAAACAAATAAACACCCCCCCCACGAACCCCCCCTGAAATGAAAAAATACACATAACCAACCCTATTAATAAACAAAAAGAAGATACAGTAAAATAGTAGAAAAAATAAAAGAAAATATCGACACTATAAAAAACTAAAAAAAGAAACAAAAACACAAATTCCAATTCAAAATAACCAAAATTAAAGAGGAAGCAACCAGCCCAAAAACTAAACAACAACTTCCATCCCATAAACCAAATAACAACACCCAAGGCGTCACCAGACAAGACAAATAGGAAAACCTATCCTGAAACACTTAACCCCAAGACGTTAAAAAGGTCAACAGAATTCAAATTACAGCCCAACCCCACTATCACCTAAAAAAAGAAACCCAACACAAATAAACGGTCTTTTCAACTAGATAATTTTCATATCAACGAGATCACCTGAAGAATGAAGCAGCCTACACACAAGGCTAGCCTCGAAACGCGAAAATTTTTGTGTAGTGATACTATGAATTTATAAGCCATTGTAACAACTATTACAACATACTATATATATATATATATATATATATATATATATATTTTTGAGTATATTGTGTAGTTTTAGTGCCGGTCATACTTTTGTCTCCTTCTAAGGGGGGTGGGGTTTCTCTGATCTGGAAATGAATAGAAAACATTTGCAGGAGGTGGAGTTAGTAATAAATAAAATTGTTGTTTAAAAATTGTTCAAAAATTCCATTAAAAAATCTATTTTCTTTTGTTTTGCGTAAACGTAATTTGATACTTTGTGTGACATTGTAAACAACAATGCGTTTGTTTTTGTTTAAAAATTACGGGGGAGAATATTTATATTTTTTGTTGACTAAATGAATTTAATATACAAATAAAAATTATTTATTTTGTTTTACTAAAATTAGAAATATAAAACTATTACGCTCTCAGTTCAGAAATTTTCAAAAATATTTTAAAATGTAGACATTTAATTTTAGAGGAAAAAGTTACATTAATACCACATGAATTACAGACAGTTGATTTCCTGCATGAAATATTTAAGGAAAAACTGGTTTTCTTTTTTTTAATTTTATTTTCTGAAATATGAAATATTAAATCTGAAAAACGAAGACTTAAATAATTAAATTAACCATTGGCACCTTTTTTTTTTTACATATTTTGTTTTGTTTGAAAAACTCATTTTTTTTAAATATTTCTTTTGTTTCAAAATTACGGGGAAAATATTCTTTTGTCTTTGATCAAATGAATTTTTAAAATGTCGGAATAAAAATTAAATATAAAGGCTCATTTTTAATAAAAAAAATATTTTAGTTGCATTTGACAAGTGTGATTTGATTTCTGTGACGTAACTCAGCAACCATCTTAGATCTTAGATGTCTTACTGAGCAATCGGCTCCATTGGTCAAAAAGTGCGAAAGGGAAAATTGCTGAACTTAAACTCAAAAAGTATGTGTCGATTTGGCTTCCCTGTAGATATGTGTCCCAAGAATGTTTGAAGAGCGTACTTTCAATATATATATATATATATATATATATATATATATATATATATATATTGATTGATTGATTGATTGAATGATTGCTTAGTTTTATGGTCATAATATGATTTGACCAGTACACATTTGTATTAAAAAGTGTTCAATACAATTATATTGTAGAACTTCTGAATATTCTTCATTTGTGAACGAGTTATTACGGGACCTAGGTTTCTTCAGGCAAGTTGCAACAACTGATTTTACCGTTTACATTCTATTTTTTTTTTTTTTTGGTTGTTGTTGTTTTTATGAACGCTCACGTAACGGGGAATTTTTGAGCTCACAAGTTTTAAGAATTACAAGAAGTTTTCATCCATGGCTTTATGAACCTAATAGGTATTTTTTGGTATGGTTACACTTCATGATAATTTCTGTTCTTTCATGCAATAATTTATTTTTGTTTGGGAATAGCATAATCGCTAACTTTTCTTCCTGGTACAATCCGCATATTTTGCCACCGTTGTAAGACTTGGCTGTTTTTACTATACTCCACGTTATGTCTGAATCTTTTCCATAGTTTAATTTCAATTTCCACAAGTGTCTAGCCAGTTTTGTACAATTTTTTAAGTTTTGCATTTTGAATGTAGACTTGTGATTGAGCCTCCTCTTCTTAAATGTGTTTTGGTTGATCCCAAATATATTTTGTTTTGATCATTTAAGTCATGAACTTATATATATATATATATATATATATATGAATAAGGAACAAAAAAATAATTGCAACGTTCAAAACATCAATTTAAAACAGTGTTCGATATAAAAAGATAACAATGAATATTTATTATAAATTATACTTTAAAACATGTACAATCTTACACGTTCTAAAGTATAATATATATATATATATATATATATATATTATAACCCCGAACAATAAAACTGATATTGATAAGTTTAAAAATAGGAAAAGAAATGTTTTATGGTTCAACTTCACTTTTTGCAAATCGTCTGCCTTGAATATCGATCAATATTTTATAAAATCGATTGATAAGCATTTTCATATTTGCAACCCATTAAAATGTTTAATAGAAAAACATTAAACTTTAGTTATTCCTGTGTTAGCAATATGCACAGCATCACTAAATAAATAAAAATCCATTATTTATTTAGAGGTTGCTTTGCATATTTTTCGGATACGAAAAAGAGCTGTTATGAATTTTCGGAAATATGCACGAGAAGGAATCGCTTAACTGCAGTATCCGACTTTGCGTGATATTCATGGCTGAGTCCGTGAAAAGCAAGTCCGATCTAACGATCGTTTCGCCTAAAAAGGGGCATACAATTTCGAATTCTGACAGAGAGCGTATAGTTTGCTTTTATCTGATTTCTCGGATATAATGGCAGGTAGACAAAAATAAATATACTAAGTGTGTTTTCTCAAGAATGAGTATCCACCAAAAATAACGTAAAATTAGTCGTATGTGAAAAGAAAGAGCGGCTTTGAATTTATTGCAACACAATTTTTCAGTTTCTGGTGATTTGTTTTTTTAATCGTATCACCCCGAGCAAGGCGGTAACGGCACTGATGTGCAAGGGGATACGTAATAGTGAAAAGATTGGAAAAGAGAAAGCCGGAAACCACATCCTAAACAGGGAACAAGGGATGAGCCTCTTAACCTGTACAATAGACATGGGTGGAGTGTGAACCGGGCGATAGATAGATCTATCTACTTCAATTGAAAAATAAAACAAAGTGAGAAGATTGGAAAAGAGAAAGCCGGAAACCACATCCTAAACAGGGAACAAGGGATGAGCCTCTTAACCTGTTCAATAGACATGGGTGGAGTGTGAACCAGGCGATAGATAGATCTATCTACACCAATACTGATCTATCTACTCCAATCTGAATTGAATACAAATTTTTTTTTTAACATTTAATGCTGTTAGTAGAATCACAACCTTGTAATAACTACTGTAAAAAAAAAATTACCATTCAGATGAACATTGTTAGTTATTATCAAAGTAAGGCCAATCGATATTCACGGCACGTCGATTCAGACAGTCAAAGAACGGCCGTCCAGACCCATGCAGAGAAGTCAGTTAGTTTGCAGATTACTTCCACAAATTGGCCGGACTGCCAATCAAACAATTAGGATTGTCATTGGACAGACGTAAAGGTTGCATAATGAGGTAGCAAATAAATAAATAAAAATTAAACACTGACACATTTAGTATTTAATTCGTTTTCTTCTTTGTCGTTTTGTTTCTCTTCTTCTCATGAACATTTCGCTAGAAACAAAGTGTACTGAACTGCTACGTAATATCAATCCGACTGTATGACAATAAATGCTGGACAATTTCCTCGCAGATGAAGAGGAAACTTGGGAAAACAGCCACGTTTTTCTCCAGGAGAATGCTAAGGACGAAGAGGTTTTAAGGACAAGTAAATCAAAAAGGACACTTATAATTAAAATGAGAAATAGCTGAATGGTTTATAACGCATAATGAGGAAAGAAAGCTTAGAATATTCGACACTCACGGAAATGGAAATGACCTAGTTACGTTACAAAGAAGTATAGTATTTCTTGATTAATAATACACCTTGGTTACACTGAAATTTAATATCAAAATCTGCTTACGTCCTGTACAGTAGAATATATATATATATATATATATATATATATAGTTTCTATACATTGTGTATAAAATATGCCTTCTTCCACCGTGCACCGAGAGCATAGAGGTAGAATCTCCGACTGATGTCAAATAGATTGGGTTTCAAATATTGGCTGGAAGCAATCGGATATGATACAGTGAAACAGGACTGTCTGCGGATGAATATATATATATATATATATATATATATATATATATATATATATATATATATATATATATGGTAAGAAATAAATTCTATTTTACACTTACAGGCATTTATAGATTATGGAATAACAATAGATCGAATAAAAAATAAGAAACACGAAAACGACCGACTGGTTTCAATCCCGTTCTTCATCAGGATCAACTAGGACTTCTTTTTTAATTCAATCTTTCAATATTTAAAATATTAAAAGATGAAAATGAATCATGACGGTCTGGGAAAAATGGGGAGGGTACGGACAGGCACTAAATAGTAATAATATGGAGTCCGATAGCACATTCTCTCTGTTTTCAGAGAGACAGTGTCCTGGTTTTAATATATATCGACTCCAACGCCAGTAAATTAAATGTAGAGTGTGACCCAGACAACACAGTGTACTGGTCCACACTGAAGCTGTTTACACAATTTCTGCTACGTATCAAGTGTTCAGCAATGGCTGACCCGGAAGTGATCACAATTGGACTCGCACGAACATCCGTTTTGAGAATTCTTTGTGGCACATGTTGTTTTATTCTACAATCCAATCTTTGTGACGTCCTTTTTATGGAGTCATTACCACAAGTACAGATAAATCTATAAATGACAAAAGAAATATGGTGGGGAGCAAGTAAGTCCTTTTTCATAAACGGGAAAGTAGAATGAGTGCCAAGATGGACCCTAACCTGAGCACAAAAATAACAAAAAGTAACTGCTCTAGAAATTTGCTTAGCCTGCTGCTCACTACGTGAACCAATATAAGGTAACCTTAATTAAACCGGACATTTTTCCACAATATATGGCTTATCCTTTGAAAAATTATTTATTTTATCCTGCATCACACCATTAACAACATCACTGGGATTACCATTTTTAGATAATGTGCTGCGGATATAATCTAACTCCACGTCCAAATAAGTTTCCGTGCAAATATTTAATGCCCTGTATGTGAGGGTCATAATTAAATTTATTTTTCGTTTTCTTGGACAAGATGAGTCCCACCGCGTGGAGAACCTCCGAAAACGTGGCTTTACGAAACACGGAAGTTTTAAATTTAATTGGAGTCCGATGAACGAAAACATCGAGAAATGATAAAGAACATTTGGATTCCTTTTCAATTGTAAATTTTAAGGAAAAAATTTTTTAAGTGAAACTGATTCAAAGTAGCAAGAAATGAGTCGGCCTGTCCTTCATTATCAAACAGACAAAAAGTATCGTCCACATACGGATAATACATGGACGGCTTATTTTCACGCGTGATGAGGGAAGACTCACAAAACCCCACAAATATATTGGCTAAGGCAGGACCCAGACGAGATCCCATAGAGACACCGTCTATTTGCCTATACATATAGTCGTCGAAACTGAACTCAACTGATGTCGTAGCAAACTTCATTAATTAAATGGAGACATTCTCAGTTATGTCCAGACGAGTCAAGAAACTACGATACAACAAATATTTATAGTTTCTAAAACTGGAACACATGTAAACAATGAACACACGTCAAAAAAACATAAATTTGTCTACAGATTAGGTAACACAAATGACTTCTGCAAAAGTAAATGAATCCTTAATAACATACGAACTGTAATAATCAAGTACGGGTTGTAGGCTTCCAGCAAGAAAATTGGCAACTTTCTGTTGGGACGACCCTACTATAGAAAGAATTGGTCGTAGACATACATTTTCTTATAGATTTTTGGTAAACCATGAAGGCGGGGACGAATTGACCCTGTATGTCTAATTTTAGAAGAAACTTCTGATGTCAAGAAACTTCGTTTAACCCAACTAAGTAGTTGCTTTTGAAACTTCGCATCGACTGCGATAGTGCGGTCATGAGTCTCAACCGAACACAATGGAAGAAACTTAGTATTGACACAGAGAAGAGAATTCATTTTAGAGACATAATCACATTTATTCAATAAGACCACGCCAGTACCCTTATCTGAGTGAGTAATAGCAAGATTGTTATTATTTTTTAAGATCTTAACAACACGCCGGTGCTATTCACTATACTAAGACTCAGAGTAGGAAACGGGGACACTGGCATAATTATGTGTCAAACTATTTAAGATAGCTTTAAGATTTGAAACTAAGTCTGAGGAACAAGGAATGAGTCGATAGATTTGCGAAAAAGGACCTCAAATTCTGAAAATATTTTTCTTATCAGGAAGTTTAAACGGAATGCAGTAATCACGTGCCCGACATATATATATATATTGTTTGATTAGTTTTTGGTCATTAGACCAGTGCACATTTGTATTAAAAAGTGTTCAATAGAATTATATTGTAGAACTTTTGAATATTTTCTATTTGTAAACGAGTTATTACGCGACCTAGGTTTCTACCATGAGTGGTGTCTTCAAGCGATTTTCAAGAATTATTTTTAGTGTTTTCTGGGTTTTTTTATATATTATTTTCCAAAGATTAACTTCAAGCATTGCATAAATTTATTTCGTACTAATAGTATTCCTGAATTACTAACCTGCGTTCAAGTTTGTATATTACGTTCAATATAACCTACTTTTCTATCTCAATATCTGTTTTTGTTGTTCATTATTTTGTGCGGTTCCTCACCCGGAACCAACAACAAATCTCATAACAATAAAATACTTGAAAATCTTTTAATATGCACCAAAGAAATATAAATCCTCAATGTAATTGTAGAATTAAGGATAACTGTCCAGTTGGATGTATATGCATGTCGGAAAAAGTCATATACCAAGCTACTATTTTCCTTAAGGAATAAGATAAAAACGGACCTTGGAAAACTGATTTAATGATCATAAATATTCCTTTTATAGGCCTCCATCTTAAAACCGAGACAGCCCTATCTAAATTTTTCTTGGAATTAAAAGATATAGGCCTCTTTCCATAGATCGAATGGGAGATCGAATATTAGCTTTAGAAATTGATGCAATCCATGCTTAGATAAAAAAAATATATATAATAATAAAATTTTGTGGTGAATACTAATTTTAAACCAATGGGATGAAGTAATTTTTAAATGTCGTTACAATAATAAATTTAAATTTTCGGATTTGTAGATTAATATAATTTTCCAGTAAATTCAACTGCTACTTATCTCTCCACTGCGATTTTACTCCTTTATTATTATATTAGATTTATTTTTATATTTATTTGTTATTTTTACTTTCTACTTCCTAAATTATTTATTATTAATTTTATCAATTTCTTTATTAATAAGTTGGTCTTTAAATATTTTTTATAGTTTTGTTATCCTATATTTTTTTCTTATTTTTTTTATTTCTCTATAATTAAGTCGGTTGAAAATTAACTTTTTGTAGTGTTGAACATTTGGAACTTTATATTGTATTTTTTTTTTTCTACATTGCCTCCTTCGTCATTATCTGTGTTATTTTATGCATTTTATATTTTCTGTATATTTTCTCTTGCAAAGCTTTTTTGGTTTTTATAACGGATTTTTAAAATGAAAAATGTTTTAAAAAATCTTAAAAATTTTTTTTTTATATTCTTATCTTTAAAATTTTTTGTGTCAGTTAATATCTGTGATTTGTAAGTGTATTATAGGTCACCTATTCTCTTTTTCCTTCCTTCTCACGTTTTGTTCTTTTAGAGGCTTATGTCTGTGGGATTACATTGGATATGTATATTCCCATCTTGTCATTTTTTTTGTGTGTGCCTATATATTCTCTCCAAAGTTTTATATAATTGTGTAATATAATGTATGTATATATCCCGTCTGTGTGGTTATTTGCGTTTGTCTATTCTTATATTTTTGTGTGCATATATATTTTCTCATAATATTTGTTTTGTGTATGTATGTATTCTTTATTCTGTATTGCGTTATATGTGTCATTTGATGTATCTATTCTCAATTTATTTCCTATTTAAATGATACAAGGTTCACTTCCTCTGTTAAAAACTTTTTTTCTTAATATTCTGAGTGAAATTATCATTTATTTAGTTTTCAACGGTCTGAAGAAGGCAATTGTAATTTCTTTTTATATTGCTGAAATAAATTCTGGATTTATAAATATCTAATTATGGGTTGAGTTTTTCTCTCAATATTTTATATTGCTCTGGATAATATCCATTGAGCTGTCTAATTAATAATTCGTATTAATTAGTTAGCATCTTTGGGATTATCCACTCCGTCTATATGGGTTTGTGATTCTCTCTCATATATATATATATATATATATATATATATATATATATGATCATCCGCAGACAGATGTTTCGCTGTATCACATTTAGACTCAGATTGCTTTTTAACCCAGGATTGAAACCCGACGGAAATGGCGTCAGTCTGCGATTCTACCTCTGCTATGGGCGCTCGGTAGAAGGAGACAGACACGCATATATATATATATATATATATATATATATATATATATCCTTGTGCGAACTAATTTAATTGAAAAAGCTGCTTTAATTTTGTTTTTTTTCTTTACACCATGCAGTCAGCTTTAATTCACTTTGGAGTTGTAAGGTGAAATCGATTTCTTTTTTCTTCAGGTTAGGTAATTTGCACGTGTGTATGATGAAATTTGTATTACCTTGAAAAATATTGTGTCACCCGTAATTGAATCTGATTTTTATCACGCCCAAACACTATTGTCTCGACTGTTGATTAGTTGTCCTATATCCGTCATGGAAGTTACTTCAAAGAAGCGTACGAAAATTATAACGCTGCACGACCACAATGGCAAGCCTTACAAATAGAACGCAGGTAATTTGGTGTCAGCTTCTCAACTGTCAGTCACGTGATCAAGAGCGGGAGAAACAAACTGGATCCATCAGTCCAAATCGTAAAAAAATATACGATCGGAAGAGAGAAACAACGCCAAGAGACGACGTATACGTGATCAGGGAAAGTTTGAAAGATCATAGAATACATAATTCGTTTTATTTCATTTAATTTGCATAAGGATCTATCTATCTATCTATCTATCTATCTATCTATCTATCTATCTATCTATCTCAGTATAAAACGTAAAGGAAAATGCAGTCGGAAGAGAAAAACAATGCTAAGTGATGACGTATACGTGATCAGGAAAAGTTTGAAAGAACTTATTATTAATTTTGTTTTAATTTTTTAATTAATTCGCACAATGGGATATATATATATATTCTTCAGTGTAAGGCTCAAGCACGCGCACACACACATACATATATATATATATATATATATATATATATATATATATATATATATATATATTGTACAGTGTAAGACTCAAGCATACGTATATATAAATATTCTAAAGTGTAAAACTCAAGCATATATATAGTCATCCGCAGAGAGATCTGTTTCACATCTCATCATTTGGGTAAGAAAGCCGATCGCCTTTTACCCAGGATTGAAACCCGACTGAATTGGCGTCACTCACCGATTCTAACTCTGAACTACGGGCGCTCGGTAGAAAGAGGCAGACTTTTTATCGTGTATATTATCATTATACACGCCCAATATATATATATATATATATATATATATATATATATATATTCTACAGTGTAAGACTCAAGTATATATATACATATATATATATATATATATATAGACTAAACAATTGGAGTAGATAGACTAAACTATCGCCCGGTTCACACTCCACCCACATCTATTGAACAGGTGAAGAGGCTCATCCCTTGTTTCCTGTTTAGGATGTGGTTTCCGGCTTTCTCTTTTCCATTCTTTTTACCCTTACATAGCCCCCTGCGCATCAGTGGCGTTACCGCCTTGCTTGGGGTGATATGATTAAAAAATATATATATATATATACTGATTTAGGATTCCTTTAGAGAGATCATATGCTTCAAAAAGTAAAGTAAATAGCTAATGAACAAAAAGCAAAATTTGCTGTTTTACTCGGCAAGCAAAATGCAACTTCTCGGTGTTCCTATCAATAAACATTTTAAGATTTTAATGACAGGAATCGAACAACTGGAAGTAGCAGGAAGATGCAGAAAGAGACGGCCGCTTGCTTGGGCGGGTATGAGGGTGAATAAATCATAGGGAAGTATTAAGCGCTTTAGTCATAGAAAAAGAAAGATGGTACCGGTAATGCATTACATAGTATGTGAGTATGAGATTCTCTTTGATCATAATATCGAATCCAGTGATGAAAAGTTTTTTTTTTTTCCTTCCAAAAGATAATAAAAGTATTTAACAATAGTTATCTGTTGGTACAGTGAAACTATTAAATTTTCCTATGTCTGGTCAAGTAAACTTAAAAGCATATTTCATATTGCTTTTTACTACTGTGATGTACTCAATGCAATGCAAGTTTCACTGGAACTTAAAAAGTCGTTTAGAATAGAGCAGACCATATATCGCAAAGGTACACTACCGACCATAATTATTAGGCCATCCTAGTGTTTTAAAAAATGGTCTATTTCGTACTAAATCTTTAGTGTTTATTGCCAAGTGAATAATTGTAAATGAAATTAGAATGTTTTTTTTTTTGTTAATAATGCACAATTACATGCACATCAAATGAATTTATACATATTTAATAATTGCCTATATTGCAGCTTCATCAACGAAAGAATGAAGAAAATTTAGGGTGATTCGGACGAATTCATCTTTGTTTCCTTGCCTTGTAAAATTTTGCAAAGTAATAATAACAAAAGAACCATTCTATTTTCATTTAGAATTATCCACTTGGCAATAAATACTAAAAACAGTATGGAATACATCATTTCTTTTAAAAAACTGGGGTTGCCTAATAATTATGGCTGGTAGCGTATATATAGACATATATAGCAAATCTAGAGAGTGCGATGGCTAAATTGTCGCTATGTGTCTTGTAAAAATTTGCAAAATAATAATAACAAAAGAACCATTCTATTTTCATTTAGAATTATCCACTTGGCAATAAATACTAAAAACAGTATGGAATACATCATTTCTTTTAAAAAACTAGAGTGGCCTAATAATTCTGGCCGGTAATGTATACCGTGTGTAAACAAAGATAGTGGATAAGCCTTTTGTTTACTTTTCTTATATTGTACTTTGATAACAATCGAACGGTCATAAGTAGAATTTCTTTGGCAGACAAGTGGGGCAATTCTACATAAATATTTCAAAAACCTAAAAGATGGAGTTTAATCATAAAATATAGCTTTTCGATGTAACATGCATGAGGCAACCAGAGCTGTATTAAAATAAGCAAAACAATGTAATCACAGTAAGTGATCGATCAAAACCCAGGTGTGGGTGACAAAGCGAACCTCGCTGCCGTGCTTGAAAAGGACCTCCAATCCGTAGTGGCCTGGGGTAGGAAATGGCTAAGTAAATTTCAATGCTTCTAAAACGAAGCTGTTATCAACTAACCACCATAGACAATCGCATCTACCTCCCATTAGCATGGGACAGGCTAGCTTCCCAGAGAGTAAAATACTACGCCTCCTTGGCCTTACACTTTCGGCGGACCTCAAATGGAATGACTATATTGAATCCATTGCCAAATCTGCCGCTCTGAAAATCGGCTCACTGTGCAGGGCCCGGAAGTTTTTCCCACCTGAATCTATTCTGCACATATACAAATCTACCATCCGCCCGTGTATTGAATATTTCTGCCATATCTGGTCGGGTGCCCCTGCTGCTCTCCTTGGGCTTCTTGACAAAATACAAAGGAGGATCTGTAACGTGGTTGATACTGACTTGGCAGACCGGTTGCAACCACTCTCTCACCGGCGTGATGTGGCTTCCCTGTGCCTCTTCTACAAGTACTTTCATTGCTTCTGCTCCGATGAACTTAGAGCACTGGTGCCGCCTAAGCAGGAATTTACACGGGATACTAGATTAGCAACTAGGTCCCACCCTTTTACAGTTAAACAGATAAGATGTAACCGTAAATTCTACTCCAACAGCTTCTTTTCTCTCTAATAGATTCAATCCTCATTGAGTTCACTGTACTACCAGGAGTTTTTATTGGCGGAGGCAAGATATGTAGATGAGATGGTTCTGGTTCTGATAGCAGACAGCGAAAGACAAGGTAGTTAAGAAAGTGTGCAAAAAAGGCTAGCCATTAATCGAAAGAAGACACAGCGTATGGTTGTTAGCAAAAGAGACAGGACAAGATATGAGCTACAGAGATGAGCCATCAGTGATTTGAAGATATGTAAAGGGTATTAAACAAACAGTGGAAAACATAAAACAGAAATGTAAAGGAGCATTGCAATGACAAAAATACCTTCCTAAATTTAACAAAGACGAGAAAACGTACAAACAAACAAACAAAAAATAGTATTACATAACAATTTTAATACTCAATCCAACTATATGACAGAAAATTGTGGACAAATTTCTCACAAATGAAGGCGAGATTTCAGGCAAGGTGTACGTGGTTCTATAGAAGGATAATACTAATGTCATATATGAAACATGTAAACAACGCGGAAACAAAAAGGACACTTATAATTAGAGTCAAAAAGAGTCAGTGAAACCTTGCACAGTGAGAAGTGAAGGCTTGGGGACATTGAAATTCACAGGAAATATTGTATGGACACTGACATTCCCATAAAAGAAAAAGGTTTCGACATTTTGTCAAACGGAACAAAATTTTTACTTGCATATGAGATAAAGGAGAACAACTGTTGTCCGATGCCTTTTCGTTCTTTGCCTTTCTTCTGTGAATTCTTCAATACTTTTTTCGTTTCTTCTTGTTGCTTAGTCTCTCTTTATTTTTGCTTACTTTCCCTGCACCCTCTCTCTTCGTCTCTCTCTCTCTCTTTTATTCTTTATGATTACCTTCTCGCTCTCTTTTTTTATTATTGCTTACTATTCCTTTCTTTTTGCTTACTCTCTCTCTCTCTCTCTCTCTCTCTCTCTCTCTGTTTCTCCTTGCTTACACCATCTCTCTCCCGCTCTTTCTTTCTTATCGGTTACTTTTATCTTTTAATATCTCTCTGTCGTTTTCTCTCGCTTTCTTTTCGCTTTCTCTTTCTCTCTTCTTCTTTCTTTTGCTTTATCTCCCTAAGCCATCTCTCTCTATCTATCTATCTATCTATCTATCTATCTATCTATCTATCTATCTCTCTCTCTCTCTTACTCACTCTTCTTTCTCTCTCATTTTCTTCTTCTATTATATCTTCCGTGAATTTCATTCCCGTTCATTATGTTACTTCACATCATTCATCCCTCCTACGGTTCAATTCAGAAATCACTACTCGTTAGTCAAGCGCCGTGAGACACGCCCAGGCGTGGATCAAAAAGCTGAGCCATCGGCCCAAAATATGAATAAATGCCTAGCGGCAATGAAGAATAATGTTGACCAATCGATCAAATACAAAGTAGACGAGTCGGTAAAAAATGACGGAAATCGTTTATCGGGCAGGTCTTTTTCCCCCCTGTTTAGAAGAACAACTGAGAACTAAACGAACGAAGCTCATAAAGAGAAATAAATATGTTGTACCGATTTTATAAGTAAGTTTATCAGTTCGGAACGAGAAATCAGAGAGGCGAGTTCGAATGCCAGTTAAATTCCTTGCATTCACTTAAGCGCAAATACCCTTGGGAAAGGTAATTAATCAGTCTCTTCCCTCCAGCTATGGGTTAAATAGCAGGACAAACTGGTTTCTATAACTTTGGCTGGCAATCAGTTTACCGCAGAATGTAATGACAACCTACAGCAGGAAAATCTTCTGCCTAGTCAGTCATGTCTCTTTGGAGACATAATCACCCAAGTATGTATCACGGAGAGCACTTAACTGACTGACTAGACGTTCGTTGTGGTGTAATAGATATCTACACGGAATGAGGAATCAGAGAGCTGATCTCGAGCTCCAGTTAAATTCATTTCATTCACTTACGCGCAAATACCCTTGGGAAAGGTATGAATCCGTCTCTTCCCTCCAGCTTAAATATCAGAACAAATTAGGTTCGATAGCATTGATTGGCAACCGGTCTAGCGTAGAAAGTAATAGCAACCTACTGCAGGAAAATCTTTGCCTAGTCAGTCGTGTCGCTTTCGAGACATATTCATCCAAGTGTGCATCACGTATGGCACTTAACTGACTGACTATATACAGATGACAACTCGTCCGAAAACAGCGTATATCCATGTGTGAGAATTCTGCCTCAACTGAAAATAAACTCAAAATATTAACTCTTACGTAGAGAAAATTGGCAGGGAGGCGAGCATTTAATTCCAATTGCAATAAGACAGAACCTACGGTTGTCAGCAAAAGAAACAGCACAGCATGCAAGTTACAAATTGGAGATTCCATAATAGGGAAAGTACAAAGATTTGAGTTTTTGTAAAAAAATTTTTAAGAGAGGACAGAAATAACTGCATCGAAATCCGAAAGCGACTTCGGATATCAAAAGGTTGGTTGGTTGTTTTGTTTTATGGCATATCAACCTCGGCGGGTCATTTATTACCAACTAAATTTTATTTATTTATTGCTGGTAATACCTTTTTCTTTCAACAATTTATTGTTGTTTTTATATAAGTTTTGTGTCTAGTAATACTTTTTTTCTTTTCGAGTATCAAAATTCATTAGGATATGTTTTTTAAGAGCAGGGTCCCCAAGTCCTACCATTGTTATTTAACCCATAACCGGAGGGAAGTGGACGGATTAATAAATTTCCCAAGGGTATCAGTGATTAAGTGAATGCAGGGTATTCAACTGGAATTCGAACTCGGCTCACCGATTTCTCTTTCCGAGCCAATATCCACTGCACCACAACGAACATCCGTCACTAAACGCTTACAGCACCTGGTATTCCCAAGCGGTCACCCATCTAAGTACTGACCAGGCTCAACGTTGCTTAACTAGGAAATAGAAACATTTTGCCAAAAACAAAGAAAAATGTTCTGGGCATTTATGTAATATCGGTCCTGGCATATGGCAGTGAATACAGAAAAGGGATGAAGAAAAGTCTCGAAGCAACAGAAATTTGTTTCTACAGAATGATAATGAGTATACACTGCACCGAAAATGCGAGCAACGTGAAGGTTTTAAAAGAAATGGAAAGAAAAAGGAAACTTATATTTAAGATCAAGAAGAGGCAGTTAAAATTTCTGGGACACGTAATGCAGAAGAGGGGATTGGAAAATCTGATACTCATAGGCCAATTTGAGGAGAAGAGGGACAGGTGAAACAGCGCGGAGCATACTTGAAGTGCTTGATTAAATGGATGGTAAAAAAGGAGTTGGGAGAAATTTTTTTTTAATCATGTCACCACAAGCAAGGCATTCCACTGCCATTATAGCGCAGGGGGTTACATAGAGCGATTGGGTATAGGAAATGTCAGAAGGAGGGTGATAGACGAGTTAGGATGAACATAGGGAGAGAGATGGAGAGAATGGGTGTGAGTTAGTGTGTTAGGAGGTGTCTATTGACCCTACATTTAAACTCCTGGAGGTTATAGCCGTCGGGGAAGCAAGTATGCGGAAGGGAATTCCACAGGCGGGAAGTGCGAGAAAAGAAGCTGTTGGAGTAGAAATTGCGGTTACATTTCATCGGTTTCACTGTAAAAGGTTGGGACCTAGTTGCCAATCTAGTATC
This sequence comes from Ascarosepion bandense, assembly GCA_037127315.1. NCBI lineage: Eukaryota > Metazoa > Mollusca > Cephalopoda > Sepiida > Sepiidae > Ascarosepion > Ascarosepion bandense. The sequence continues at coordinate 2,736,510 of JBBBDQ010001337.1, forward strand.
TCGTGCAAATTCACACCTAGGGGGCACCAGTGATTTAAGTTCATCCGAGCAGAAGCCGTGAAAGTGCTTATAGAAGAGGCACAGGGAAGCCATGTCACGCCGGTAAGAGAGTAACTGCAGGCGGTCAGCTAAGTTGGTATCAATCACATTACAAATTCTTCGCTGTAATTTTTCAAGCAGGGGCACCCGACCAGATGTGGCAACAGTATTTAATACACGGGCGGATGGTAGATTTGTATAGGTGCAGGATAGATTCAGACAGAAAGAATTTCCGGACTCTGCACAGAGAGCCGACTTTCATAGCCGCGGATTTAGCAATGGATTCGACGTAGTCATTCCACTTGAGGTCCTCTGAGAGTATCAGACCAAGCAGGCGTAGTGTTTTACTCTCTGGGAGGCAAGCCTGTTCCATGCTAATGGGAGGGAGGTGTGGTTGTCTGTGGTGATTAATTGACAGCAGCTTCCTTTTGGAAGAATTGAATAATCAAAAGACAAAATAACCAAAAGAGCCACAAGGGAGAGAAAGATGTGGAGGATCATGATCACCAATGTCCTGAGTAGACACGACACATAAAATAAGCAGCTTAACATCAGATAAAAAAGGTTCAATTCTAGAGTACATAATGAGGAAAAGAAGGCTTGAAAAATGACACTCACAGGAAGTATTGAAGGTGCGTGCGGAGAGAGAGAGAGAGAGAGAGAGAGAGAAAGAAAGAGAGAGAGAGAGAGAAAGCTAGGGATAAATAGAGGGAAATACAAAAGAACTTCCGAAAGAGCTTGTATAAATGGATAAAAGAACTGTGTTTAAGAGAGACAGCAAAGCGTCAAAATTTAATAAGAATTACTGGAAATTGTGAAATGTTAGAGACATTGCAAAGAGAAGAAAATCATGCCACACCTAATCACACACACCTACACACACACACACACGCACGCATGCACGCGCACACACGCACTCACTCACACACACACAAATATATATATACATATATGTATATATAGTCATCCGCAGACAGATCTGTTTCCCTGTATCACAGTTAATCAGTACGATTAGACTCCGTTATATATATATATGGATATATATATATAAACATATATATAACCAAATGAATAGGAGACGAAGAAGATATTGGCAACATTCAAAACATTAATCTAGAACAGTGCTCAATAGAAAAATAGAGCTATGAATATTTATTATAAATTATACTTTAGAACATTCATTACTAACTGCCTGATAAGACATTGTTTATTCAATGTCGAAACAGAATGTACACTTCTATAGTAGATTGTAGTTTGTATATGGTTAAGCAGAAATGAAGGCCTATTTCAGGCGAACCATCATCAGCGTCCGTCTTTATTGTACAGAAGATTTTACACAAATCTTCTGTACAATAAAGACGGAAACTGATGATGGTTCGCCTGAAATAGGCCCATCCCTCCGCTTAACCATGGAATAACGTGTCTGTCTTAAGTTTTACATATATTTGCTCAATATGTGTTTATATACATATATATTTAGACCTTTCTTTGAGAGTTCTCCGATCATTTTATGTACAGGATACTCTTTTATATCTACACCGCATGTTTATATATATATATATATATATATATATATATATATATATATATATATATTAAAAAAGGATTAATTCAAAGATGTTGAATGGCCATTTCGATATGACGATCCCCACGGGGAGCGACACATCACCTCAGCAACAGAAAAAAACCTTTCAGAAACTTTTTTTTTTTTCTGTTGCTGAGGTGATGTGTCGCTCCCCGTGGGGATCGTCATATCGAAATGGCCATTCAACATCTTTGAATTAATCCTTTTTTAATATATATATTTGCTCTGTAATATTTTATTACATGGAGCTCTCTTCCTGTATCATTTTTTAATATTAAAATAAATTTTTAATATTAATTAGGATCGGGTTTTTTGGAATTTACCTTCCTGCTTTTTTCCCTTGGATTGAAGTATCTGAATTAAAATATATATATATATATATATATATATATATATATATATATAGTGACAGGAACAGGTGTTTACGATTTTACTCTGAACCTGTCTTCTAATTTGCGAGGTGGCAAATAAAAATATTTTATCAAAATTGTGAATACTATTTTATAATAAACATGAAAGGTGATTAATGGTCTGTGTGTTTTTGAATTTTTCAAATCATTTTTCTTAAAAAGTTTATTAAAAATATACATATACAATTAAACGGTCATAGAGATCATAAAAAAATCTTAAAAACGTGAAAGGTCATGACTTACGTTAAAAATTTCTGGATCAACATAATTAAACAGATATCTCTCTTTATACCTCCTTGTAACCATCAATTCAATTCTCCTGTTTAATAAGTTAGGGTAATTTAATTGTTTTTCAGATGACTAATTTTCTACATTACATCTATTGCTTTTACCATTATAAGATTTGTATTTTGCTACAACATCCCACGTAATAATCGGCTTATTACCATCATTCTTTAACTGCTAGAAATGTTTGAAAAGAGCATTGCTGTTCATGTATCTTTAATTAGTTAAGTAATATACGGGATACACGCTTGGGCAATCATGTCTCGAATATTCTGTCTAGTCAGTGATGTCACTTTCGAGACATGGCTGATGACGCAGAAGATTTTTCCGCAGTAGGTTGCCATTGTTTTCTGCGGTATATTGGTTGACAACCAAGGCTACAGAACCCAGTCTGTTCTGTTATTTGACCTATAGCCAGAGTGAAGAGGCGGTTTAATAGCTTTCCCAAGAGTATTTGCGCGTAAGTGAATGCAACGAATTCAACTGGAATTCGAACTCGGCTCTCCGATTCTTCATCCGGAGCCGATATCCACTGTATAATATTGCACATTGCCTGAAGTCGTTCGATGATGGTAGAAGTGAAATTTTCAAAGATTTTAAGTAGAACCAAAATAAAACTTGACATCGTTACCGGAACTTATGTGCATAAAACTCTGAGTCATTCTTCCGGTGAGTAAACATATGCATATTTATTAATATATATATATATACCTGCTAGAATTAATTAACTGCTAGAAATTATATATATATATATATATATATATATATATATATATATATATATATATATATATGAGTGTGTGAGTGTGTATTTCTCTCCTGATGGAGAGAGAGGGACAATAGCAAGGCATCGTCGACTCAGTTCATTCTCTTTCCTACCAGTTATTAAACTTTACTTTTAGTTATGGAAGCTCATGCTGCGTGTTTGCTCTTTAACAGTGCCTTAATATTATTATTTTTGCAATAATGATGTCGTCGAGCAGTGAAGAATATATATATATATTCTTCACTATATATATATATATATATATATATATATATATATATTCTTCACTCCTCGACGACATCATTATTGTATATATATATATACAATATATATATATTGTATATATATTACATTAAAAAGATTTATTAAATTACATTTAAAGATTTCTTAAATGTAAATCATCTGCACAACCGACATCAACATTGCGTGATGATGAGAATCTATCTCGAAACATAGAAATTTTCGTGGTGCAATGTACAAAAAATTCATAACTATATATAAATTATGCGTTCACACATTTAAAGTAGATCATATTGTTCTTGGTAATTCAGACTTCATTCGGTTACAATTATAGACATCGGCAACATTTAACTGTAATGTTTTTACGACTCTATGATAAGTTTCTAGATATCTATTAAATTTATTTTATTTGGTGCTAAACTAAAAGAATTACACTCAAAACAATAGCTCATACTTTCCTGATCATCGCTCAACACCTGTTACCGCGAGGTATTTGTTTACCTCTATAAAATCTGTCACCAGGCCAGTGTAACCCAATGAAAATCGAACATACTGGACGATCGAATCGATCTCCGAATCTGGAATGTTTGATACGATAGGCGCACACAAAGATGATTTCGTCTTTTTTTTTCCGGTCAACTGATAGATAAGGCCATCTAAGAGTATTTGTTTGTGTTTCTTTGAAACATTGTTATTTCGGTCCGTTTATGTTCTAAAAGCAGAGGAAATACCCATTTTTATTTGGCTTGCCTTTCTCCACGTTACTTGTCAGCTATTCAGAGGATCAAATATCTCGGATCAAATGTTGCTTTGATTTCTTAAACAGGAAAACGTTAGGCCGCTACTTACGTCGAACATTATCTGGGGAAAGGATCAATTCAGATCAAAGCAAAGAATTACTAAATAATTAATGGTTGTTCGCTTATAATAAACATTATGATCGATTCTCACAGTTCCGACGAGGCTAATCAAAGAAAATATCTGCTCATTTTACGCTTGCCTGTTCGTATCTGGGAGCAAATCTAATTTTGATCGTGTTTCAAATCCGTACATTCTATGTGAATCGATCGATGCTTGGTGGTCGACATAGTTGTATCTCTCTATGGCTTTTAAAATGATTTTTCTTTGTGCGGAACGATAGCAAGCAAGCTAATTTGGCAAACCAGAACTACTTTATTGTATTACTAATGATATATTCATGTTGAATGTGTTATGCTATGAGAGTGATGATTTTTTCTCAGAAATTTATTTCCAATATTAGGGTGTATTTTGCATGCCGCAGCATCATGTAAAGTGGAAAATACGGTATATATATATTGTATCGAGGCAGCAGATAATTTTATAAACATATACTGTTAAATAGAAGAGACAATAAATGTCTATTATGTTTAATCATGAGCCATTCTAAAGATCGTATTTTGGCTTTAATTTCAGTTAAAAATAAAGACAAACATTCTCCAACATTTGGATAATTTTTATTAAGTTTGTTCTAAGCTTTCGGCTCACATGAGCTATCGTCAGAGAGGTAACAAGGACGTTAACACAAAAACGTACGCCATCAGCGACGATTTTATCTTGTGCTGACATAAACCTCCGCTAAGCAACTGTAACAGTTACCAAAAATAGCAAACGCAGTTCGCAAATTTGTAATGCGGTTCGATGATAGATTATAGTCAATAATACAATAATAATCACTCATACATACAATAAAAAAACCTTCAGATGTTGGAGGCCATCTACATTAAATCCAAACAACCCACACTTAATAAAATCACGTTTAAATCTGGTCATAACACATTACATTACATTTAAATATATGGTTCTGTTAACATTTCGAGCTCTCACACGGTGTGGCGTCATACTTTTTTAATATAATTTTTCATGTGTTTTTATGATTTTTTTTCTTTTCAAAACTCAAAATATATAACAATTGTCCAAAGCGCGTTCTGTTATATGCGGATATGCTTGTGTGGGGGAGTATTTGTGCATGTATAATTATATTTACTATTTGTTTATAGTGTGTGTGTATGTGTGTGTGTGTGTGTGTGTGTGGTTACTAAGCCACATTTATCGAGCAGCGATTCATGATCGAACTCGCTTCCCGTTCACAATGACCCGAAAGAGCAGCTCGTTAACCATTACACAAAGAATAAATAAATTAAGCGTAATAAAAGATTTATACGGAAACTATATACTTACGTGCTTAAATGAATAAAATTGCGTAATATGCTTTTATACTTAGGGATTTATTTTTTTGTTCTTGTTTTGCTTTTTATCATTTATTATAGCGACCCCCCGCCCCCCACTCTTCATCGTATCATTCCTTTCCTCATCGTTAGTTTCTTTCTGTCACGCTTCCACTTTTCCCAATATTCGTTGGCGAAACACAAAAGATCTATAAAATTCAGAGAATTAAACGCGAAGTATTCGTTTCGATTAAACAGAATTTTACCGTGATCATGCGATACGACGCCAAATCTCACGTGACGAGACTTCAGTACCGTATAAAAGAAAATTGCTCTTCCCCTTGATCTCCAATATTATTTCGTGTCGGAAGTTATTGCATGTTTCTGTTAAGATACATTTTTCTCTTCAACCTCTTCTCCATACACACAAGCACACACACACACACACACATACACACACATACACACAAACTATCTCTCTCTCTTTCTCTCTCTCTCTCACTTTCTCTGTTAGTAATTTTACTCGTCGCCTTCTCTCTATCCATCTGATTATTATTTATTCTCTCTATTTATACCATACTATCTCTCTCACTACCATTAATACAATTCATGATGTTTCATATGCTAATCCAAATAAGTAAATTCGTTCAAGGGTTTTATAACGAAAAGATACACTTACTGAACGCAAAGCAAAAAAAAAAACAAAAAACAACAAAGCGAGAATTAAAAATATTACACTCTCTAAAAATATACCGATACCTAACCGTAAAGAATTTTTTTTTTTATCATTTCACCCCAAGCAAGGCATTCTGCTGCCACTATTGCTCAGGGGGTTACATAGGGGAAGGTGTTGAAAAAGAGTAGTTACTTCAACTACTACAAAAAATTGAACAATTTCTTACCAGGATAAAATGGAAAGCATTATTCTTTCTAAAAAAAAAATATGCAGGAGCAAAAAGCGAAAGAAATGTAAGTAATTTCAATTTTAAAACAACAAATTATTCCCCTTTGATGAAAGCATTGATTAATTTTGAAAAAGACATGATTTCTATATTAGACAATACAAAGTTTTAAAAATCAAAAACAAATTCCAGAAATTACTGAATACCAAAGTAAAAAAAATTAAAAAGCACAAAAGGGTAAGGAGTAAAGGAGATAAATTCAGCCATATGTACCAAATAAACCCGAAAGTATATGAAAATAAGATAATAGAGGAAATAACAAAATCTTAGAAAAAATCCCCAGAGTAATACACCGAAAACATCAATAAGGAGGCTAAAATTATCGCAGGCAAATTACATTTAAGCAATAAAATACAAATTTTAACTGGCAAACAAGCTTTTCTTACAATAAAAGACCGCAAAGATGACTTTACCAACAACCAATCATACCGACTTATTAATCCAACAAAAACAGAAGTGGGCAAAAAAGCCATCAAAAATTTAAAAAATATTTGTGACTTGCTAAGAACAGCCACTCAAGTAAACTAATAGAAGAACACAAGCGACTGCATTTCCTGGTTCCAAAAAATTAAATGCAAAAATTAAATACACGTTCATCAAATATGACATAAAAAACTTTTACCCATCAATTTCTGAAAAAGGTTTAATGGAAGCATTTAATTTGACCATAACGTACATAAAAATACCATCTGAAAATATTGATATAAACCTACATTGCCCTAAATCAATACTTTTTCACAAAGGTAAAGCATGGATCAAGAAATCAAACAACGAAGCATTCGATGTACCACAAGGATCGTATGATGGAGCAGTAATTTCAGAATTGATGGGCATATACATTTTAAATAAAATCAACAAAATAATCCATATAGAATACCACGGATTATATAGAGATTAAGGATTATTGATAGCACCAAACAACAAAAGAAAATGATAAAATAAGGAAAACTTGATTTTTATATCATAGTAGAAAAAATAAAAAGTGATACAATATTTAGATGTAGAATTTAATTTACAAACTGGCAATGTCTCGCCATACATGAAAACAAACATTAAGTTATCATACATAAATACAAAATCCAATCATTCAAAATGTATAATTAAACACATTTACAAAGGAATAGAACACAGACTATCTAATAATTCGTTAAACAAATCAATATTTAATTAAAAGAAAAATATCTATGAGGATGCACCGAAAAAACCTGGCCATAAAAACATTTTACAATATAATTCTCAACCAAACAAACAAATAAAAAACGATAATAGAAAACGAAACAGTATCTGGTTCAACCCACCATTTAATTTAGAGGTAAAAACCAAAATAGGACAAATATTTTTTAAACTGACAGATAGACACTTTCCAAAAGAATCAGAACTAAACAAAATTTTCAACAGAAACACAATCAAACTTAGTTATGGTTGTACTAGTAATTTAGATAGTTTCATAAAAAAACAAAACGCCAGAAACTTAGATGGCATTGTACAAAACAAAACCACTAATAAAGAATGCAACTGCAGAGACGAAAATAAATGTCCACTTCAAGGACTTTGCGACACCAAGGAAATTATTTACAAGGCAAAGGTACATGACCTAAATGGCCAAAATAAAATATGTTTGGGTTCAACCAAAGACACCTTTAAGACCAGGTGGTTTAATCACAGGTCTACATTCAAAATAGAAAAATTAAAAACTGTATAAAATTTCCTAGCCACGTGTGGAAACTGAAATCAAAATATGGAATAGAACCAGACATAAAATTCACTGCCAGGTGAGCGTTAAAAAAAACACCGTTAGGTGAACTTTCTTAAAAAGAAAAACGGTAAACGGTAAAATCAGTTATTAAAAATCGCCTGAAGACGCCACTCATAGTAGAAACCAAAGTAGCGTAATAACTCGTTTACAAATCGAAAATATTCAAATGTTCTACAATATAATTATATTGAACACTTTTTAATACAAATGTGCACTGGTCTAACCCTATTATGACAAAAACTAAGTATTAAATAATCAATATATATATATATATATTATTATTATTATTATTATTATCATTATTATTATTATTATTATTAGAAATTGAAAGAACACGTAGATTAAAACCCACTGTTCAAGTATTTACTTTTATAAAAAGTACTCGATACAGAGTAGAGCTTACTATGTTAATTTTGTAAATACAATTGTTTATAAAAGCATCATATCACAAGAAAATAATTTCCATGTTTCAGAACCATATTGTTTTTCTTCAGGTGTTATGCTAAAATAAGTGGTAAAAATGAATTTTTTTAAATATAAGATAAATTCATGGTTATTTAGAAAATTAGGGAGCGGGAGTTTTAGAAAATGTGTCAATATTGTTCAATCAAAAATGAGAATTAGGTAACCATGGAGTTTGAAGATATGTGTATTTATTAATATATATATATATATATATATATATATATATATATATATTCTTTTTTATGTGTTCTGATAATTATCTTTTTTTTCTTGACGCAAATTCTACAAAAATCATTCAAATGTTTCAATGCCCCAGCAGTTTAAGATATACTTTTAGCCATTATCAAGAATATATTTTTAATTTTAAATGAATGTATGGATTGTTTTATGTATGTATTTAGTTATAGGAATGTTTCATTTTCCAGACACGGCCAGCATATTATGGCTCTCTTCAGAATTGACGTTTTTCAGTGTTTACTTTTTAATAATAATGCAATTATTATTTTTAGCCGTTCTCTTTTTTTACATATAGATGAGGCTGTGACATTTGTATTATCAATGAGTATGTTGCAGATAGAGTATGTTAGAACTTCATGTGCATTTATATGCGATCTGATATATATCTAAATTTATTTATAAATGAAACCTTGTCTATGTGTGTGTGTCTGCATGTGTGTTTTTTCGTTTAGACACGGAAACGGCTAAACCGATTTTCTTGAAAACTACAATAGTTATACTATAAGCGTCTGCGAGTGTTCTTAGCTAAGTTTTGTGTCGAGGTACCACCGATAAATATCGAAAGTCCATAATCGAAAAAATTGAGTTAAGGAAGGAGTGGTCCGATTTTAATCAAATTTGATACACTCATAGACAAAGACATAAGAAACGATATTCAGAAGTTTCAAAGTTACAGTTCTATCCTTGGATGACTTTTTTGACTCCGATATTAGAAATCCATACCCCGATACCCTACTGGGTCTGATCAAAATCAGTTTTTCAGCTCTTTTATTTTAGTTTTTGCTTCGAGTTTGGCTCTAAGTAGGTATAATTGTAGTTCTTAGTCTCAGCCATGATACCATTTACTCAGAGGACGTATTTAGCCTTCAAAATTCAGTTTACAACGAAAAAACTTATTTGATATCGATACCAGGAAATCAAAATTTGACTCACATCCATTCATTTTTCTTTCACTCAACGGTTTCGCTTTAACTGGAAACAACTATTGCTTTTAAGTCTTTCGTGACAACATCTAAAGAGTCTGAGCTCCAGGATTATGGATTAGTTTTAAAGCTTCCATTGCACCCGAGCAATGCTGGGTTAAAAGCAATCGGAGTCTAACCATACCGATGAGCTGTGATACAGCGAAACAAATCTGTCTGCGAATGATATATATATATATATATATATATATATATATATATATATATATATATATGATATAAATTATAACTTTGGAACATGTACAAACTACAATCTACTATAAAATTGTACAATTTGTTCAGACATTGAAAGAACAGTGTCTCATCAGGTAGTTAATAATGATGATAATAATATATTTTCGTTTCTTATTCATTTGTATATATATATATATATATATATATATATATATATATATCGTTTAAAGATATATATATCGTTTAAACGCTAGCGATCGTGAAATCAAGCTCTCCTATCATTCTGAACATGAGATTCTGATCCCGAAATATTAATGAATAACAAATAGGTAATTCCCAACACTTTTTACCTTACTTTAGTATACTAAACGCATTGTGATAGCCTTCAAATACCTACCCATACACCTGATATACACATTGCTTCAAGCAAATTACAAAACTAATTGCTTCTCGCCAGGATTGAAACCCGACCGGATTGACATCGGCGATTCTAACCTTTAAGCTATGGCTGCTTAGTAGAGGAAGGTGAATTTTAGCGTGTTATATATACAATGTAAACACACGCCAGTAGACGGGGGTGTTCATTCATTACTGAATGAACGGTCCATAAATGCGTGAATAGCTACTGTTTGTAACGTCTATCATTTTTCCATAGTGCCCAATCAACGTGCGAGAGCGTATATATATATATATATATATATATATATATATATATATTGTGTATTTGGAAAGCAATCTCTCTTTTACGCAATCTCTCTTACGCAATCAACCAATGTATTATTATTAAACAATAGAGGAATTGTCTAAATGCTTTTTTTTACCGTGTAGTTTCGGCTATACTTTTAGCTATCATCAAGGGTGAATTTTATTTTACAAGTAACTGAACAGGTGTAGAGTTTATGTATGTAAAGTCATGTGTGTGTTATATTCCGAACATGGTAAGCACATTTTTGCTGTGTTCATAATTGATATTAAGTGTGGGATTTGTCTTTTTTATTAATAATGCTTCAATTAATTTCAATCTGGATAATACTATTATGTGTTTATGTTATTTTTATTGCCAACAAGTATGCCACGGATAGGGCCTGGTAGATCTCCATGTGTGTTTAAATGAGATCGGATTGAACTGTGGTTTGAAAGGTTCCATATCAATCTTCTCGTCAATCGTGTGGGGGTATGGCTGATATAATTGTTTACGAATCTGGATTGTTCAAGAACACAGATCCTCAAAGAATATGTAAATTAGTAAACGACATATATACATATGATTGATTGATTCATTTCCTGTGCGAATTTTCCTGTGCGAATTATTTAACGCCAGAATAGATTCTAAGAATGTTTTCCTTTTTTATTTTATTTTTAGAAAATAATGAATTACTAGAAAGCCTATAGCTGAGGAGAGAAGAGGTGGATTCATACACTTCTCAATGGTATTTGTGGTGCTCAAAACCTGGGGAGGGCTGCTTTGGGGATCTTGTGGCAGTACTGTGTATATGGATCTACTACGGAAAGCTTTTTACTGCTAAAATCGAATCCTATGTGAGGGTAATCTGACAGTTTGTTTGTAAGAACTAAGTAGCTACTCCGGCATTTACGTACCGCTCATTCGATAATGAATTGGAGCACTCTAGCTATTGAGCGTGTTTATACGCGCTAAAAAGCCTGCCTTCTTCTACCGGACGCTCGTGTCCTAGGGGTAGAATCGCCGACTGACGCCGATTCGGTCGGGTTTCAATCCTGGGTTAGGAAGCAACCGGAGTCTAAGCCGTACTGATGAGCTTTAATACAGCGAAACAGATCTGTCTGCTGATGACTATATATATATATATATATATATATATATATATATATATATACTGTTAAATATGACTCATATGAGCCGAAAGCTTAGAACCAGCATAATAAAAATCAGAAGAGAACCAGAAGTAGGAATGAGGTTTTGTAACTTCCTGATCGGTATGAAGGTATCAATGCCAGCTTTCACCCAGGAGGAGATCTCAGAGGTGCAGTCCTCAGCTAGGAGACTGAACACTTTACATCAAGGGAGGCCTCATATGAAATCGCGAAACGCATCCCGGTCTGCTCTTTGGTAACAGTAAAAGATCCTGTTGGTAAGAAGCTCCTGGGTGGGGGGAGTGAGAGTGAAGAAGGATATTAATTAAAACAACAGCATGATCAGAGTTATCGAAAAGGCAAACCAGCGAGACTTGAGATGTGTGTGTGTGTATGTGTGTGTGTGTGTGTGTGTGTATGTGTGGCAAAAAAAACCTTAAATGCTACTCAGTGAAACCGGTAAAATAAAACAGTTATAAAATTTTATTCTGAAAATGTAGATGTATCACAAAAATATACAAAACATTAGGGATATTTTTCTTTAGAAACCGAGATTTATGCAGAACTTTCAACATACACTCACGATCAAAAATTTAAGACCACTTAAAAAACTTTAAAAAGAATTTTTTTTTTTTAAGGATAGATTTTTAAACTCCTCCCACTTAAGCTTACCAATACTACAATCTAAAAGGTTATTGAAACAAAAAGCTACATTCCAAATATTTTATTCAGAAATTTACATTTTTATAAAATGAGTCTTTTTACACATGATCCAAATTATAAGACAAGGGGTATAAATTGTTAGATCTATGGTAATTCCAATGTTTTTAGTTCAGTTAGAGATTAGCAGAGAAGACAAACCTGCGAGACTTGAGATGTGTGTGTGTGTGTGTGTGTGTGTGTGTGTGTGTGTCAAAAAAAACATTCAAATGCTACTCAGTGAAACCGATAAAATAAAACAGTTAAAAAATTTTATTCTGAAAATCCAGATGTATCACAAACATATATAAATATATAAAACACCAGGGACATTTTTCTTTAGAAAGCGACATTCGTACAGAACTTTCAACATATATATCACCCCCAGAGAATCACCAACAACCTATACAAATCTATCCAATTCCAGCAATAATTAAATTTTTGACTATTCTAAAATTAAAAAAAATAATGCTTTAAAAAAAGTGAACTCAACACTAGTTTCGAATACTCAGTTAAAAACAAGGTAGGCAGAAATAAGCAAAAATTCCGTAAACGTAAAACTATTTAGTTTAACCCACCCTTTAATGGTAAAGTTCAAACTAACATTGGTAAACCATTCCTTAACTGAATTCATAAACATTTCTACCATTCACCCACACTAAAAAAATCTTCAACAAAGAAAATGTCAAAAGTTAGTTCTAGTTGCTTTGAAAATATCGATAAATATATTTCACAACATAATGCTTTGATATCAAATAAATATTTGAGCCACATAAACAACATCCGTCACCCAACTAATAGCAAAAATAACCCTTTTAAAAATAATTGCAACTGCCAAAAAACCAACGACAAAGTTAGTTCTAGTTGCGTTAAAAACATTGATATATTTCACATCATAATGCTATGATATCAAATAAATGCTGAGCATCAGGAAGAGACAACTGAAGTTCCTGGGACATGCAATGAGGAAGGAGAGCCTGGAGAACCTGATACTGACTGGTCAGATAGAAGGAAGGAGAGACAGAGGAAGGCAGCGGATAACATATCTGCAGAGTCTGATCAGGTGGATGACGGAACGGGGGTTTCCAGGAGCAACAGGAGCAAACATACTAAGAGCCACAAGGGATAAGGAGACGTGGAGATCCATGATCGCCTACGTCCTGAAGGGACAGGGCACATAGAAGAAGAAGAAGAAGAAGAAACAACATCCGTCACCCAACTAATAGCAAAAATAACCCTTCTAAAAATAATTAAAAATACCGGAAAGATAAAAGCTACCCATTGAATGGCCAGTGTATGTCCGAAAGTATTGTTTATAGAGCTCGAATTCATTCAGACGATACTGATGTTAAACTTTACTTTGGAAGTACTTCTAAAAGGTGGAAAATAAGCTTAAAAAAATCAATGTTGTCTTTAAACAACAGGAAATACAGCAAAAGTACTGCATTATTGGAAATTAAAAACAACAGTAAGAACCTAATTATTACCTGGAATATCGTAGCTAAATCTAAATATTACAATGGAAAAGAAGATAATGTAACCTATGCCGTTTAGAAAAACTTGTCATCTTAAACCATATCAAGAATCCAATTTTGCTTAATAAAAAAATGATTTAACGACCACATGCTGTCATGGAAAAAAATACTTAAACCCAGATTGATATAGATTCCTCTTTACGTTAGCATATTTTATTCTTTCTTTCTTTCTCTCTTTCTTTCTTCTTTCTTTTTTTCTTTATTTCTCCCGCAATATTACTTTTAACAATTATGAATTAAACCCCTTTTACTTTTGCTCCTTACATTTTTAATTTTTAATTCTAAATTTTAGCTTTTAATTTTTTTCTTTTTTTTTATTTAAAATTTTAAAATTTTAACTTTCCCTACATTTTTATGTACATGTAATATTTAAATATTTCTATTTTTAAAACTCATGATTTACGCCCCTTTGATTTCTTCTACCTGCATTTTTTTATTTTTTATTTTTTCATTTCATTTTAATTTTAATTGTAAATCTTAAATTTAAATTCCCATGAACATCGAGTGAACTTCTGTGTTTATTCGGATTTCCAAAAATGAGCCACCCCGCGAACCGTTCAGCTTATTTCACCATCTATATCTGCTTTCGAGCAAAGTTAAATAAAAACCTTTTACAGGATTTATATTATTCGGTCTATTGTCCTCATTTTCGTTGACATTTGTACGGCGTTTGGGACGTTGTACGCTTCGGCCTTCTTCAGGTGCTACGAATTTATTACAATCACTGGAGTATAACATCTCAATCCTTTGCATAGGACCTCTCCTGGTAGTCATGAGTTACTCCCTCTAACGCTGTAAGTTTCTCATTCACCAGTGCTGTAGCCTGATATTGAACTCACAACTCTTTGGGTCTAGTCACAGAAACTAACCAACGTATTATATCCAATGTATTCAATATAAACAAATACTAAAAAACATTCTAAATAAACATTAACCACTTACAAAAAACTGACGCAGCACAGTCATTCTGCACTTGTTTTCCCTTATTTAAACTCATTTGGCAATAAGTTAGGCAAATATTTTCTGATCGGCAGGTTATTAAATATTGCGAAAATATTACTGAAACCATTACTCGACGTTCGAGTCCTACTTCCCAATATTTGGGCCTTGTTTCCAACTTAGCTAAGCTTATATCTAAATCTAAACATATTTATAAATGGGACTTTGCGTGTTTGTGTGTGTCTGGGTGTGTGTATCTGTTACCTATAGACTCCGAAACGGCTGAACCGATTTTCTTGAAAATTTACACAGTTGTACTATAAGCGTCTGCGAGTGTTCTTAGCTAGGTTTTGTGTCGAGGTATCCCCGATAAATATCGAAAATCGATAATCGAAGGAATCGGGTTATAGAAGGAGTAGTCCGATTTTAATCAAATTTGATACACTCATAGACAAAGACATAAGAAACGATATTCAGAAGTTTCAAGGTTGCAGTTTTTACAATCGTGCAGAAAATCGATAATATATATATATATATATATATATATATATATATATAAAAGGTAAGATGTTTGTGTGAGTGCTTGTTTATCTGCCTGTATCTCTGCATTTTATCCAGTACTTTAATTTTAGTTTCTGCTTCGTGTTTGGCTCTAAGTAGGTATAATTGTAGTCTCATCCATGATACCATTTACTCAGAGGACTTATTTAACCTTCAAAATTCAGTTTACGACAAAAAACTTATTTGATGTGGATACCACATACATTCATTTTTTTTCAGTCTACGGTTTCGCTTTGACTAGAAACAACTATTGCTTTTTAGTCTTTCGTGCCAACGTCCAAAGAGTCTGAGCTCCAGGTCCATCGATTAGTTTTAAAGCTTTCATTACACCCGAGTAACGCCGGGTTATACTGCTTGTCACGGATATTTAGCATTTTATTATGAGATATGCTTGTGTGAATTTGAAATGATTGAGTTACTATAACAAAAAAAGAATCGCATGATCGACACAAATTGCATTATTTGTTTTCAGGCAAAGAAACAAATTAAGATTACCAAACAAGCATTTTACGGTTTCGCAGTGTTACATTTATAATTTAAGAAGAACGTTGCTTAATTATGAGGAGTCGTGAGAATAAGAGAAGATTTTGGCTTGAGGACAAAAGAAAAGATACATTTACAAAATATCTCGAAGATCGGCAGAATAAAAAAAAATTATTCATTATCTATTTCTTCGCACACTCTATTTTTTTTCACTCACGCACCAACGAAAAATTTCAGCATATTTCTATTGTCTCAGGATTTTCATATCTATCTATCTATCTATCTATCTATCTATCTATCTATCTATCTATCTATCTAATCTATCTATCTAAGACTCTTCATTATCTATCTATCTATCTATCTATCTAACTATCTATCTATCTATCTATCTATCTATCTATCTATCTAGTGACTCTTCATTATTCTATCTATCTATCTATCTATCTATCTATCTATCTATCTATCTATCTAGGCTTATCTATCTTTATCTATCTATCTATCTATCTATCTATCTATCTATCTATCTATCTATCTCAGTCTCTTCATTATCTATCTATCTATCTATCTATCTATCTATCTATCTAGGCCTCTTTATTATCTATCTATCTATCTATCTATCTATCTATCTATCTATCTATCTCAGTCTCTTCATTATCTATCTATCTATCTATCTATCTATCTATCTATCTATCTATCTATCTAGGCCTCTTTATTATCTATCTATCTATCTATCTATCTATCTAAGACTCTTCATTATCTATCTATCTATCTATCTATCTATCTATCTATCTATCTATCTATCTATCTTAGTCTCTTCATTATCTATCTATCTATCTATCTATCTATCTATCTATCTATCTATCTATCTATCTATCTATCTGTTCCTGTTCAAATCTATCAGTCTATCTATAGTCATTTGTTCGTGTTTACCTACCTTGTTGGATCGCAACAAATCCGCTTACCTCATACAAATTTAATCTTTCTCTGTATCTATCTCAGTCTCTTCTCATTTATTTCTCTATCTCAGTCTCTTAATATCTATCTATCCATTTGAAATTGAAAAAGAAAAGCATTTTGTTTTTCCCTTGTCTTGCATCGGCTTTTATGATTGTCGCATGTCAACATGTTTACCTGTCATTTCGGCGTTCTAGCCGCCATTGTTGGTTAGTTAATGGATTTGACGGGAAATCTTTTCATGTCGTATTTTGTTTGTGTCATAAAACGAACATTCGCTGGGAAATACGCAAGATTGGGGGAAATAATAAACAACATTGCAGTAATCAAATACACACTACAACTCTCTCTCTCTCTCTCTCTCCCTCTCTCTCCCTCTCTCTCTCTCTCCCTCCCTCTCTCTCTCTTTAAAAAATGTATATATAAACATGTGTATAAGAGTATTTGCTTAAATGTTCTAGACAGGATACCAAAATAATTATTGTCAGGTTTAGTCATACAAATACAAATTGGGACAATATTTTGGGCCGATAACTTCTCAGCACTTATATATATATATATATATATATATATATATATATATATATATATATATAAACTTATTTATAAATGGAACTTTATAACATTTATAAATGGAACTCTACGGCATATGATTTCATTTAATTTATTGTGTTCCTCTCGAATTTATATTTAAACTGGGGTTATCAGGAGAGGATATGCACCGTTTCGGTTTCACTTGCACACCGGCCCCCCTCACTAATGTGTGGCCCCATTATAACGATATACAAGTGTGTCGTAGATACACAAATTCAAATGTCTAACGATGAAATGAGATTTTACGAAAAAATTCGAAAAACGGCAAACCTTGCGTTCTGAAAATGCAACGTGAACCTCATTACGCATTCACGATCAGTCATGATATTTCTTTCTTCTCAGCTCTTTACGTAATGTTTTACTAATGATGTTGTCTAGCATACACCACGCTTCCGATCCGGATGCTAGTGGAAATTTGATTCTTGGCAGTTTGGGTTGCGTCCCATCCTTTAATTCAACAGCTTTGATATCCTCAAGTAGCCTCTTGCGTCTTTGTGGTTACTTTTTGCTTCATTTGGTTTGAAATGATTAAAAGAAAAAAAATGACGAAAGGCAGGAGAGTCACTGGTACACAGTGGGATGCAGTGAGAGAAAAGAAAAAACGCAGGGCATAAAAAAGTCGAAGAAAACATAAGAGAAAGATGGGAATCAAAGAAATAGAAAATGAAAATGACGTTGTCTTTAAACTTTTGGATATTGTAGCTATCGAGGAAACAATTATACGGAAGTGAATTCCACAGGCGGGAAGTGCCAGAGAAGAAGCTTCTAGAGTAGAAGTGTCTGTTACAGGTCAGATACAGTGAAAGAGAGACAGGCAAAACAGCGCGTCACATATTTGATGTGCTTTAGCAAGTAGATGGCAAATCGGGGTTTGGAAGGGTAACAGGCGAAAGCCTGCGAAGAGACACTAGGGATAGGGGATGTGGAAGGCCATTATCACCCACGCCCTGAGCAGACACGGCACATAGTCGAAGAAGAGGTTATGACGGTAAAAAGGTTGGATCGAGAGGCGAATCCAACAGCACGAGTAAATTCCTATGGTTGAGGTATCAGGTAGGGAAGCTGGCCAGAGCAGAAGCCGTGAAAATATTTGTAGAAAAGACAGAGGGAAGCCACATAACGTTGTCGTAAAAGTAACTGAAGTCCTGCTGCTAAATCTGAATTGATCACGTTGCAAATTCTCCTTTGGATTCTGTCGAGAAACACGGTATGAAAGTCGGGAGTACCCGACCACTGCATGAATTTACTCGTGCTACTCAACTAGCAACTAGATTCCACTCTTTTACAGTGAAACCAATCAAATGTAACCGCAACTTCTACTTTAATAGCTTCTTTGCTCGCGCTTCCTGCCAATGGAATTTCCTTCAGTATACTTGCTTCCCTGAAAACTACAATCTCTAAGGATCTAAATGCAAAGTCAATTGCCATCTCTTATCTTCTTGACTCACATCCTTTCCATGAGAACCCTTGTATCATGTCCTTCTTCCTTTCCATTCTACTCTCACTTAGCCCTCTTCATACATGTATTCTCATCCATTTTTTTTTACTCATTCCCTGCAAATTGTTCCTATTTCTCATCACTCACATTTTCTGTAACCCCCTGTACACAAGTGACAGTTCTGCCTTGCTTGGGGTGAAATGAGTAATATATATATATATATAAATGAAACAAAAATTTCGATGTTTAAATCCGTTGAATAGCCATTTCTACGAGGACTTCCTCCTTTCTTCAGCAACGGATTAAATAAAATTTTCGTTTCGCCGTTGTTGAAGAAACGGGGAAGTCCTCGTAGAAATGGCTATTCAACGGATTTAAACATCGAAACTTTGGTTTTATTTTTATATTTGACTCTGTAATTAGAATATAATATTTGCAGTGAGCCCTCCACTTTGATCAATTTTAATATTAATGAAATTAATATTAATTAGGCTCGGGTTTTTAGGATTTACCTACCTGATTATGCTTTTAGATTAAAAACATGAATTTATATATTAGTCATTCACATACATGCCTGTTTCGCTTATCAGTGTGGATAGACACATCCACTTGTTTCTGGCCGGGATTGAAACTCGACCGATTTTGTGTCAGTTGGAGTCACTACTCCCTAAGCCATAGACGCATGGAATCAGAGAAGGGCAATTTTAACTTGTTGTATGTAAGCAGTGTACACACACGCCAGTCACCGAAAGAACTCAATTCATTTCTGAAGAGTAATGCATATATTGCAGAAGTGGTAACTGTTTTTAAAATTTTCTTCTCTAGAGAGCTCAATCCTAACATATATATATATATATATATGTGTGTGTGTGTGTGTGTGTGTGTGTGTGTGTGTGTGTGTGTATTCGACACAAGATAATTTTTGCATTTATTTTAAGATGAGATTTTCAAGGATTTTTTTTATTCTGTTGTTGTTTTCATTTTTTCATCATTCAAAAGAGCACCAACTATGACTAGCACTATTCTAGGATTCGAACTAGCTTCCTTTTATCAAGTCGGATTCGAACTCTCTTCCTCTTATCAACTGGAATTCGAAATAGCTTCCTCTTAAATAGTATTCGAACAGGCTTTCTTTAATCAACTGGGATTTGATACTAGTTTCCTCTCATCAAATGGGATTCAAACTCGCTTACTCAACTAAGATTCAAATTTGCTTCCTCTTATCAACCATGATTTGAACTCGCCTCTTATCAACTACAATTCGATTTCGCTTCCTTTAAGCAATTGGAGTTCAAATTCGCTTCGTCTTACAAACGGGGATTCGAATTACACTCCTCTTATCAATAAGGATTCGAAATTGCTTTCTCTTATCAACTGGGATTCGAACTCACTTCTTCTTATCAACTGGGATTCTAACTGAGTTTTTTATCAAATAAGATTCGAACTACCTTATTCTTATCAAACAGGATTCGAACTAGCTTCCTCATAAACAAGGATTTAAACACGCTTCCTCTTACCAACTGGGATTCTAACTCTCTTCCTCTCATCAAATTGGATTCGAATTTCCTGCCTCTAATCAAAAGGAAGGAGAGACAGAGGAAGGCAGAGGATAACATATTTGCAGGGCCTGATCAGGTGGATGACGGAACGGGGGTTGCCAGGAGCAACAGGAGCAAACATACTAAGAGCCACAAGGGATAGGGAGACGTGGAGAGCCATGATCGCCTACGTCCTGAAGGGACAGGGCACATAGAAGAAGAATCAAATGGGATTCGAACTCTCTTCCTCTTATCAACTGGCATTCAATCTCGCTTTCTTTTATCAACTGGGTCTCGGACTCGCTTCCTCCTATCAACTAGGATTCGAACTCACTTCCAATTTCAAGTGGGTTTCCAACTGGCTTCGTTTTATCAACTGGGATTCCAAATCTCTCCATCTTATCAATTGGGATTCCAACTTACTCCCTTCTCCCCGTATGTTTTCTGCTTCAGCAGCCTCTACGCCACCGCGCAAATGTGATGTTCTCCTAACGAGGATTTAATAAGCCAAGCACCTCCTGAAATGCATTCACCGCCCGTCGATATTTGAGTTGAGTTAAATTTGTATTTATTTTGCTTTTCCATTATTCATTCCAAATTATTTTTCCCCAATTCCTTTAATATTTCGAGAAAACCAAAAACGAAGCCGTAAGTCATGCAGTTTCGCCGTTTCACATTAAATTAAATTTATTGATTAATCGATACAACAGTTATTTATGTATTCAATTCCTTGATAATATTTACAGTTAATAATACTAATAATACTACTATTATTACTACTACTATTACTAATACTACAGTAGTTGTTTAACAAATCAGTTCAAATGATATTCGGGGAAAGATTTTCGAAATGATATGGCAAAGAAACGAGCTTTTCTTATTCAATAATTGAAGGTACTTATGTCTATCCAGTGCTGTCGCAAAAGACATACCTGTATTAAGAATGTCACGAGGTGTAAGTCAGTGTTAATAGCGGTTTTAGGAAGGACGTACATGTGGTTCAAATAAACATACCGAAACCTTATTTGTAGACATCGTAGTTTCTTCCGTTTCTTTTAACTGTTGGCTCCCTTCAGGATGTGAGTGATTGTGACTCTCCGCGATTTCCTGTTTGATGCTTACCTTTCCTCGTTATCCTTCTGCAATCTATTATTTTCTTTTTATTTACACCAAGACGTGAGTAATAATAGTTTCCCACATTTTCCTTTCTTTTATTGTGATAATTGTTGATACCTGATCTCGTCTCTATCTCCTTGTCCCGCATTCGCTTCTTTTACACTCACTTTTGATATATGTGGTAAGGGTTAAAGTTATCCAAGCTGTCTTTCCTCAATATGTGTACCAAAAATAACATCCGTTTTTCACGATTCTGATTATATGTGTCCGTTATGCTTTCGTTTTCTTTAAAACATTGTTGTTGCGTCTGAGCTGCGTCTGTGGTATTCAGCTTCTGTGGTATTCAGCGTCTCTGATATTCAGCGTCTGTAGTACTCAGCTTCTGTGGAATTCAGCGTCTGTGGTATTCAGCTTCTGTGGTATTCAGTGTCTGTAATATTCAGCTTCTGTGGTATTCAGCTTCTGTTGTATTCAGTGTCTGTGGTATTCAAATTCTGTGGTATTCTGCGTTTGTGGTATTCAGCGTCTGTAGTACTCAGATTCTGTAATATTCAGCTTCTGTGATATTCTGCGTATCTGGTATTCAGTATCTTTGGTATTCAGCTTCTGTGGTATTCAGCTTCTGTGGTAAAATAGCTGGTACTCAGCTTCTATGGTATTCAGCTTCTTTGGTATCCAGTGTCTGTGTTATTCAGCTTCTGTGGTATTCAGTATCTGTGGTATTCAGCTTCTGTAGTATTCAGTGTCTGTGGTATTCAGCTTCTGTGGTATTCAGCTTCTGTGGTATTCAGTGTCTGTGGTATCCAGCTTCTGTGGTATTCAGCTTCTGTGGTATTCAGTGTCTGTGGTATTCAGCTTCTGTGGTATTCAGTGTCTGTGGTATTCAGCTTCTGTGGTATTCAGTGTCTGTGGTATTCAGCTTCTGTGGTATTCAGTGTCTGTGGTATTCAGCTTCTGTGGTATTCAGTGTCTGTGGTATTCAGCTTCTGTGGTATTCAGTGTCTGTAATATTCAGCTTCTGTGGTATTCAGCTTCTGTTGTATTCAGTGTCTGTGGTATTCAAATTCTGTGGTATTCTGCGTTTGTGGTATTCAGCGTCTGTAGTACTCAGATTCTGTAATATTCAGCTTCTGTGATATTCTGCGTATCTGGTATTCAGTATCTTTGGTATTCAGCTTCTGTGGTATTCAGCTTCTGTGGTAAAATAGCTGGTACTCAGCTTCTATGGTATTCAGCTTCTTTGGTATCCAGTGTCTGTGTTATTCAGCTTCTGTGGTATTCAGTATCTGTGGTATTCAGCTTCTGTAGTATTCAGTGTCTGTGGTATTCAGCTTCTGTGGTATTCAGCTTCTTTGGTATCCAGTGTCTGTGTTATTCAGCTTCTGTGGTATTCAGTATCTGTGGTATTCAGCTTCTGTAGTATTCAGTGTCTGTGGTATTCAGCTTCTGTGGTATTCAGCTTCTGTGGTATTCAGTGTCTGTGATATCCAGCTTCTGTGGTATTCAGCTTCTGTGGTATTCAGTGTCTGTGGTATTCAGCTTCTGTGGTATTCAGTGTCTGTGGTATTCAGCTTCTGTGGTATTCAGTGTCTGTAATATTCAGCTTCTGTGGTATTCAGCTTCTGTTGTATTCAGCTTCTGTGGTATTCAGCTTCTGTGGTATTCAGTGTCTGTGGTATTCAGGGCAACTACAGCTCTGTTGATCCAATTATTTGCTTCAACTGACAGACAATTGTCTCGCTTTTCTGCCATATGGGAGGATGGATCGCATTTCAGCACCCGTTCTTTCCGTTTCTATTACTTCAAGTACCCTCTTCACCTGTATGTATAACATCCAGCTTCTAATGCCATATAGGGAGATTGATATTGGATCGTATTTCAGAACTCTTTTCTTTGTTTCTATTTATTTTTTTTTTTTATGAATTCACCAAAGCAATGCAATAATGTCATTAGGATTGAAAGTAAATGAAATATACTTTAATTAAACTGGTAACCCAGTCTAATATCTGCAGTAGATATTGACTTGGAACGAGAAATCAAAGAGCCGAGTTCAAATTCCAGTTGAATTTATTGCATTATTTACGCGCAAATACCCTTAGAAAAGATAATAATCCGTCTATTCTCTCCAGCTATGAGTTAAATAACAGGTAAGACTGGATTCTATAGCCTTGGTTGGCAACCAGAAAGTAATGGCCATCTTCTGTCCAGTAAGTCATGACCGGCCAAGTGTGTATCACCTATGGCACTTAACTGACTGACTGAACCCAATCCTAAAAAAGAGATAAATCACTACTCCTGTTCAAAGAGACAAGTGAGGAGAGTGAGCCGGGCGATGAGCGAATTTATCTTCTCCAATTTGGATAATATCACCTACATAGAGGATAGATCTCTTTGACCAGACAATAACTGATAAAAACAATGTCCGACTTTCTGTTATGATGCGGTGTAATAGTTTTGAATTGCAAGGCTTCTAGTGCGTGTGAGTAATAGAACTTATATATATATATATATATATCTGTCTGCGGATATATATATATATATAGATCTGTCTGCGGATGACTATAGTATATATATATCTTTTGTAGGAAAAAAATCATTTAAAATTCCCAGACGGTTATTTGGGAAAGAGACAGACAAAGAGACAGATATATATATATATATATATATATAGAGAGAGAGAGAGAGAGAGAGAAAGAAAATGCACCAGTCATGAAGAAGAAAGTAAAAAAAAAAGAAATAATAAGAATCTTTATGGTAAAGAGCACAAGAGACTCAGAAATAACAACTAAAAAAAATACGAAGCAATGGCTACCTCAATTTGTATCGATTTTTATATCATTCCGAAATCTGAAGCAAGTAAAATAATTTCTTATAACATGAATAAGGCATCGTGTTTTCAGTGCAACCTGTTCGGATATCGCGAAAGAGATGCAAGAATCTCGGACAAATTCGATTCCCGCAGAGTGAAAAACATTAAAATCTGATAATGAAAATGTACAAAGAATTTAAATTGTCATAATCCGAATTCTGTTAGTGCGATTTTGTAAAATAACAAAGCAAAACATGGTAACGTTATAATT
This sequence comes from Ascarosepion bandense, assembly GCA_037127315.1. Taxonomy (NCBI): domain Eukaryota; kingdom Metazoa; phylum Mollusca; class Cephalopoda; order Sepiida; family Sepiidae; genus Ascarosepion; species Ascarosepion bandense. The sequence continues at coordinate 2,761,368 of JBBBDQ010001337.1, forward strand.
AACAAACTACCGGTATAATTATCTTATAGTGGGTATATCTTATTTATTCTTTTTCTAGTTGTGGTAGGATTCCGTTCTAGTAAAGAGTAGTTGTAAATTGTTGCAGGTTAACGGAATTTGGCCTTGTGATAGATAGCCCACTATAAGTAATAAAATGATTATAAAATCAAGAAAAGCAAATTGAGTTGAAAATAACATTTATATGTCCACATAGCAATTAATGTCTTACAATTAAAGAAATACTTGAAATAAAGCAATACTTGAAATAAAGCAATACTTGAAATAAAGCAAGACTTGAAATAAAGGTCCAACGGAGATTAAAATGTTCATGGAAAAGATAAGATAAAAGAGATAAAAGGCTTAGGAATGTGGGAAGCGGAGGTATGTTAGGAATGTCTTTGAAGTCGTCGCTCCTTGGGTCAGTAAGTACTTTTGAGACGGCGGAGAAAGAAAGAGGCCAGCGTAGTAGCCGCTCCACTTAAGTCAAGGGTAGACACTGGTTACTCTGTCTGTCTGTTGGGTGCTTTTTGTCTCGGCATTTTATATCTGCTTTTTGGATCAAAACAGCTCGTTTTGAATTTCACACTTGTATTTGATTCTGGGCTTCCCATTGGCTGGTAAATAAAATTCGCGTAGGCTCGCGAAATGGAAATTTGATATTTGATTAATTTTTATTTTTCAACCGGAATATCTGCGCGAATACACCTTCGCAGCGACGACTTTTGTTCATTTGCTTTTTGGCCGGTATAGAGCAAATATCCGGTCCATCGCTTTTGCTCGGTCGGTATCACCACAATCTAACTTCATAAAATAAATTCAGAATTTACTCATAATATTTGAAGCTAACGTTCGCGTTCACCCCGGAAATAAGCATTTATGCTGACGACACAACAATTTATTCCCGCCTTGATAAGAAATCTGCTGATGCAAATTTAGCTGCTGAGCTTGAAAAGGGCCTCCAATCTGTGGTGGACCGAGGTAAGAAATGGCTCGTAAATTTTAATGCTTACAAAACGAAACTATTATTATTTCACCACCATAGACAACCGCTTCTATCCCCATCATAATGAATCAGGCTAATCTCCCTGAAAGCAAAACATGGCGCCTCATAGGTCTAAATCCATCAGCTGATCTCAAGTAGAATGACTACATTGAATCCATAGCTAAATCTGCTGCTCGGAAGGTTGGTTCCCTTTGTAGTTTTTCTCGTTTAAATTTATCTTACACATATATAATTTTCCCATCCGCCTGTGCATTGATAACTGCTGTCACATCTAGTCAGGTGTCCCTACGTTTCATTTAGGGCTTCTTAACAAAATCCATCGAAGAATCTGTAATGTATTCGATCCCGAACTGGCAGCTCGACTCCACACAATTTCTCACCGATGAAATGTGGCTTCCCTCTACAAATTCTTTCACGGTTTCTGCTCTGATGAGCTTAGTTCCCTGGTGCACACTCTGCATGAATTTACTCGAGCTACTAGACTGGCAACTAGGTCTCACCCTTTTACAGTAAAACCAATCAAATTTAACCGCAACTTCTACTCTAACAGCTTCTTTGCTCGCGTTTCCCGCCAATGGAATTTCCTTCCGTATACTTGCTTCCCTGAAAACTACAATTTCCAACAATTTAAATGTAAAGCCAATTGCCATCTCTTATCTTCTTGACTCATATCCTTTCCCTGACAACACCTCTATCTTGTTTTTCTTCTTTTCTACGTCACTCTCATGCAGCCCTCTTCACACCTGTATTCTCAACCTTTTCTTACTCAGTCTCTGACTCTCCTGTAACTTGTTCCTTTTTCTCATCTCACTTCTTATGTAAACCCCTGTGCACCAGTGACAGTTCTATCTTGCTTGGGGTGAAATGATTAAAAAACGTTATGATTTGATTCTTGCATTTTTTGTGTAATATAACGAAAAATAAATAGCGCTATTTCAGTTATGGCAATATCATTATAATTGTCGTTTTTGACTGTCACAAATTGGGGAAAAGATCTTTAATAATAGCGACAACGCAGTTTAAGTCTGACGGCTAATGGTGTAACATTATATAATAACTAGCAGTATAACCCAGCGTTGCTCGGATGTAATGAAAGCTTTAAAACTAATCCATGGTCCGGGAGTTCAGACTCTTTGGACGTTGGCACGAAAGACTAAAATGCAATAGTTGTTTCCAGTTAAAGAGAAACCGTAGACTGAAAGAAAAATGAATGGATGTAAGTCAAATTTTGATTTTCTGGTATTGATATCAAATAGTTTTTTTCGTCGTAAACTGAATTTTGAAGGCTAAATAAGTCCTCTGAGTAAATGGTATGATGGCTGAGACTAAGAACTACAATTATACCTACTTAGAGCCAAACTGGAAGCAAAAACTAAACTAAAAGGTTTGAAAAAATACAATCATACAGCCAGATAAACAGACACACACACAAACATCTTGCCTTTCATATATATATATATATATATATATTATCGATTTTCTGCACTATTGTCAGAACTGCAACCTTGAAACTTCTGAATATCATTTCTTATGTTTTTGTCTATGAGTGTGTCAAATTTAATTAGAATCGGACCACTCCTTCTATAACCCGATTTTTTCGATTATCGATTTTTTATATTTATCGGGGGTATCTCGACACAAAACCTAGCTAAGAACACTCACAGACGCTTATAGTGCAACTGTGGAAATTTTCAAGAAAATCGGTTCAGCCGTTTCGGAGCGTATAGGTAACGGACACACACACACACACACACACACACACAGTCACACACACACAGACAAAGTTCTATTTATAAATAAGTTTAGATAGATATCCATAGAATTATATCTTCCTTTTATAAAACGTAAAATAGTTTATCACATGACAGTCAGTTAGTTCAGTGTCATACATGATATACGTTTAGGCTATAATGTCTCGAAAGAGACATGACTGGAATTTTCTCGCCGTAGGTTGCCATTATTTTCTGCGGTAGACTGGTTACTAATAAAGGCTGTAGAACCCAATCTGTCCTGTCATAACTGGCGGGAGAATACGCAGATTAATATCTGTCCCAAGGGTATTTCCCTATGAGTGAATGCAACGAATTCAACTGGAATTCGAACTTGGATCTACCGATTTTTCCTTATGAACCGATATCCATGCACCACAACGCACTTTCTCACGTATCATTATGGCACGTAATGATAAAAAAAACTCATTTCTTCACGCGTACCATTATTACATGTAATTATTATTAATCGTTTATCGAAACTTTCCGTAGATGTCATGCAACGCAAAACTCATTTCAGATATATCTAAACTCTAGTCTCTATACAATCGATGATAAAAATGGCTTCGAGCTTGTAGGTTTCAACGAGGACCATCCTTATTTATCCTGCGGATGCTGCAGAATAAAAAAAATAACTGTACCAGATAACAGAACCCCAAACATTTAAGTTATTCAAGAGCGGTAAGAACTAAAATGGATAGCAACTTGAAAAGATAATAAAGACATAAAGAAGTTAACGTTTAACACCACATCAAACTAAAGGTTAGAAAGGCAGTCCCCCTCAATAGAGAAAAAATTGATAACATTTACTGAACTTGAGAAAATCCTTTTCTCAAAAATGTTTTAGTAAAAAGAGTTTATACATTTCAAGCGTTCGCTTAATGAAGCCCAAATGTTTCCTAATAAGGTTACATTCGACATTCATTGACCGAGCAGCCAGTGCTACTGATAATTCATTATATTGTTCATTATAAGCACAAAGAGTTGGTCATTTTAACTGAACAGGTTCATACCGAGGTGGAAATTTTGTTAGGATACCGTTATGATGTTCTCACTCGTCAGGGAACGTGAGGGCTTCATAATTGTATCCTCAAGTCGGCATGAATCTGTTCAGTTAAAGTGACCAATTGTTTGTACTTACCAACGCTCTATTTCTAACCCGATATCGAGCACTTTACGATAAAACCTGCTTGCCAAATTACATTTTATCAGTAACATCACTAAAAAGACGACAACCTTTGCGATAAACATTAACACAATTCAACACTATTACTCATTATAAATAGTTAATATTATCACAACCATTATCCTTTGAACCGTTTACTAAAATTGATTACAAAAATATATTTTCGAATTTATAAACCTTTCGCGTACGATTCCTGCTGATTAGCGATTAGTATAAATGCAAGTAAAGCTTATTTAATATTTTAAATGCAACTGAAGTTTTATTAAATCCCCCACTATTTACAAATAATTGTAATATAAATTCTATAAACATATTCGATATTATATTTTCGGCAGCATTTAAATATATAGCCTCGGATGCGAACTCAGTCAGTCAGTCAATCAGTTAAGTGCCATACGTGATACACGCTTTGGCGATCATGCCTTGAAAGAAACATGAGTGACTGGGCAGAAGATTATCCCGCAGTAAGTTACCATTACTTTCTGCGGTAGACTGGTTGCTGACCAAGGTTATAAAAACAATATTTCCTACTATTTAACCCATAACTGGAGGGAAGAGACGAATTAATACCTTTCTCAAGTTTATTTGCACGTAAGTGAATGCAATGCATTCAACTGGAATTCGAACTCAGCTCCCCAATTTCACGTTCCAAGCCGATATGCTCTGCACCACAACGCACATTTGTCAGATAATGGAAAATGTGAGACTAAAATACAAAGGTGCACTAAAAGAGGAAAAATGCCTTATAAAAGCTAAGAGAAAGATCAAGAAACAAGAGCATATCTCGGAATCAAACAAAAGAACACGGGACTGTCCTCATTTAGAGCACTGAATCCCGGAAATCCCCTTAGAAATTATGAAGAAGCTTGAAGTAAAAAAATAAAAAAAAGTGGTTCGACAGTAGAATGCTGAGAATTTCATGAAATTAACATGCTTGTAACGATGAAGTCTTATGGATAAAAGAAAAAAAACGGACACTTATACTTAGTATCAAAAAAAGACAATTACTATTTCTTGGTTAATAAAGAAAGAGTGCTTAGAAAATTTGACACTCACAGGACATATTGAATTAAAAAGAGAAGAGGAAAACAGCGAATAACCTACTTAACGAGCGGGAATAAATCTTAGGGATTAGGAGAGATAGCATAAAGACAAACTTTACTCAGAGCTACACAGGACTGGAAATTGAAAGAAAAATTGATAAAAGAATCTGGCTCAGAGAAGAAGAAACTTCTTTAAGGTTCCGTGTCTATACAGTAAACAAAAAGGTAATTTTATAAAATTAATTTATTTATCCGACACTTAAAAAAATAAAGTAAAAAATTCTAGTGCATTTCATAAAGAAAGCGGGCTTGGAGAATCTGATACTCACAAGGTATATTGAAGGAAAGAAAGACAGTGGGAAATGGCGTGTTATCTACCCAACGAACCTGTGTAAGTGGATGGAAGATCAGAGAGTGGGTGGGATAGTGAAAAAACAAAACATACTAAGATCTACAGAAAATAGGAAGTTTGGGAGAGCCATAATCGCCCGAGTGCTGAACGTACACGCCACGGAGAAGAATTGCGCTATATTGCGAGTAATATGATGGATAGTGGAAAAGAGAATTTCGTTATTTATGGAAGGCTTTTATGAACAATATAGCGTGAATTTCAGTGTCGAAATCTCCAATGAAGCACTTGTGAGCCGTCTGTAAGTGTTCTTCAGTCGAACGAAAAATACGAATTATGTCCAATGCTGCAGTATATCCTTATGACCAAGAGCGGCCAGTGAAGTTAATCGATGCAAACAAAGTGCTATTAATTCGAGAAAGAAGAATTGAGGGTCGATAGTTCCTACTTGCTATTTCTTACCGGAAGCCACTAGACCCCAAATGGCTACTGCGTGTTAGTGAATATGAGAAGAACTATCATTAATTCGAAAGGGCAATAAAAAAATAAGAAAACAATAAAACAATTGACATTGCATTTAAATATTTGAAGGTAGAAACTGCAAGCAAGTTCCACAAGCGATATGTTCGATAGAAGAAACTGTTAGCATAGAACTTACGGTTACATCTAGCAATTTCAGCTGTAAAGTGATGAGACCTTGCAGCCAATCTAGTACTGCTCTTACATTCATTAAGTCTTGGTAAGATAGCGGAGTCAAGTTCATATTCCAATTGGAATCGATGCATTCACTTTCGCACAAATACCCTTGGGAAAGTTATTAATTCATTTCTTTTCTCCAGCTATACGTTAAATAGCAGGACAGATTAAGTTCTATAGCTTTGGTTGGCAATAAGTCTACCGCAAAAAGTAATGGCAACCTACTGCGGGAAAATCTTCTGCCCAGTCAGTTATGTTTCTTGCGATGCATGATCCCCCAATCGTGTATCACGTATGGCACTTAACTGACTGAAGATAGCCGAAATTTCTCAGGACAATCATCATGAAAATATTTGCAGAAAAAAAAAGTCACAGGGAAGTTACGTTACGGCGGTGATAAGGGGACTGAAACCGAGACTCCAGATCAGGTCGAATAACATTGTGGATTCGTCATTTTATTCTTTATCTTATCGAAAATCTCTCAATAAATAGCAGGAGCACCAGACCAGATGCGGTAGCAATATTGAACGCAAAGACGTATTGGTAGACTTATAGATACGCATGAAAGACTCTAGTTAGAAAAATGGTCTAGCAAGACATAGTAAAAAAAATATGAATCCCTTAACGAATGATTTAGGCGTGTGTCGTCAAGCGTGTGATTAAGGGACACACGCGAAAGCCTTTTTAGCAATGTGGTATTTTTGAAATTCGAGTCCGACTCATCTGTCTGGGAATACTAACGATCTGAGAGACAGTTGTTGCATTTTGTTTGGGGTTACTTTCACATTAGTAAAAAGCTGAATGTATACCGAATGTTTCTTTGTCAGGGAATAGATAATATTACCATATGATGGTGAAAGCTAGATAATTTCGTTATAGATAAAGAGTCTCGAAGAAGACAAAGACGCGATTCTACAGAAGGATGCTGAGAATACAAGGGACAAAATATTGAGCCCTGAGAATTTTTTAAATCATCGTGTTTATTTAAAATAAAAAATAAGAGATCGTTGAAAATATTGAGACACATGGATAAGGAGAGCTTGGAAATTTGAAACTCACAGCATATGTTGAAAGCTGGCGGGGTAAACGAATAATTTAACTAATGGGCTTGTATAAAAATATGGTGAAACAATAACAAAGAATTATGGTAATAAGAAAAATGTTACTGTTTTTACTTTCGGACAAACCCCCCTCAAAATGGTCGTTGTGGTGCAGTGGATATCGGCTCGGAACGAGAAATCGGAGAGTCGATTTCGAACTTCAATTGAATTCGTTGCATTTACTTACTCGGAAATACTGTTGGGAAAGGTCTTCATCCGTCGCTTCTTTTTCCATCTATGGGTTAAATAGCAGGATAGATTGGGTTCAATAGCCTTGGTTAGCAACCAGTCTACCGGAGAAAGTAAAGGCAGCCTACTGTAAGAAAATCCTTTGCCCAGTCAGTCATTATCTTTCGAAACATGCGTGTATCACGTACGGCACTTAACTAACTGACACTTGAAATACTTTTAAATAATTATCTGGGTTTAATAGCAAGGTTCTTTCGTTTTGGCTAGCAGTCAGTCTAACAGAAAAGCAAAATCGATCAAGCGTGGGTAAAAGAACTCAACTCCCTAAAAACGTACTTGTTATTGAATACCCAACCGTAACGATTAATGTCATGAGGCCGTATCTTTGTACTTCACAGGTGAGGAACAGTACTAATCGGTTTGTATTGCTAGCTTTCTTCTTTCTCGAAACAGGAATAAGTGACTCTTCCGCACTACACATTGACTGAACTCAAATGAACCACCAGGAATCTGGTATGTGCCAATGTTACGTGTTAAGTGTCAGTCAATTAAGTGCCATCCGTGATACACGCTTGGGCAATCATGTCTCGAAAAAGACATGACTGACTGGGCAGAAGATTATCCCGCAGTAAAGAGATATGAAGAACAAATTGGAAAAGGATACTCAAAATGGGACTCATTAAAAGAAGCAATGGTGACCTCAGCGAACAACATAGCCCCAAAGGAAATCAGACGCAGAAGAAAAAATGAGTGGATGACCGAAGAGATCCTCCACATGATGCAAAGGAGACAAAAAATAACGCCAAGACACAGAGCAGAGTACAAAAAACTTCACAGGGAGATAAGGAACAAATGCAGACAAGCCAAAGAGGAATGGCTCAACAACAAATGTGCAGAAGTAGAGAACAACAAAGCAGAAATGCATAAAGAGATAAGAGAACTGACAGGACAAAAAAACCTGTTCCTCAACAGGATGCATAAAATCCAAGGAAGGGACAATCATATTAGAGAAAGAGGAAATACTCCAGCGATGGGAAGAATACATAAAGGATCTCTTTTGCGACAAGAGAGAACAACCGAGAATACACAAGGAGATGGATGGACCGGAAATACTAAAATCCGAAGTGGAAGCTGCAATGGCCAAAATGAAAAGAAACAAAGCACCTGGCCCAGATGGCATAGTGATAGAGCTGCTGACAGCCTTAGAAGAATATGGCATAGAAAGGATTACCGACATAATAAACGAAATTTATAGCAGCGGAATAATACCAGACGACATATGCAAGTCGATATTTATA